>JALLPF010000227.1:0-13401 GCA_036939455.1 Cyclotella distinguenda | reverse complement strand
TCATAATTTCATTTCTACGACTTTGTAACGTCCACCATTATTAGGCTTACGTCAACCCCCTCCCAAACAGCCACTGCAAGATCCTCTCTGAAGAAGACTCTACATCACCCTAACACACATCATAACTCGTGACTACTCTCTCCACCATGATGCCGCCATCCTAGAGACAGGCAACAGAGGCGACGTTTCATCCGCAGTGGCAATTCAATGTGAGGCAAGATTTCAGGAGTTGGAGTGAGAAAAAGATAGCATAGATGATCAGATGGAAGAACGGATAGACGCTGTGGGTGAGAAGCAGGCTCTAGGCGTACAGGCAATGATGGGAGTTGCTTCGGAGCTTTTGTCACGGAAGAGGCCAGGTCCTCTCAGACACGAGAATATTACCGGAGTCATGAGCAGGTACCTTCAGAGGACAATGCCGAGTTTGAGTGAAATCAAGAAATAGAAAGTAGGTTGAGAGTTTAGTTTATTCTGCAACGGCGGAATAGGGGAGATTGCTAATTGAGTTGTGTGCGAATGGAGTGGCTTCAGAATCCGACAATAAGGATTCCACCAAAGAGAATTTTGGGGATTTAAAACCCTGTTAGGACTTGCCTCAGATCTATATTATTATATCACCAAAAGAGGCAAGCTTAATGGCATTGTAGCTCGTTGAATATATCTGAAAGAGACTTCATATTAGATATGCATGCAGTCAAATAATGATAATAATATTATATTAGTAGTACGTGATATCGTACTTGAAATGATTGAAATTGCCCTCATATCTGCAATTTACTTTTATTCAAACTACCGTCAGGGTTGGGGTTTAAGCATTTTCTGTTTCATGAGATGTAAAATCCAATTTACATAACCTGACCTCTCTGAAAGGGGAAAAATGTTCGGAATGATACGAGCTATGGGGGAATACCATTATTGCCGGTCAAGCGATCAGCAGAAATCGAGTTAAAAATGATGATAACTGCATCATTTTTGACTGCTTAAACCCCAACCTTGACGGTAGGCCCAAACAGGACCCTGCATACCAGGGTTAAGGTAATTTGCGCTGACTCACGACAACATCCTTAAAAAAGGCTATTGGTCACAAGAGAGTCTCTATTGGGCGAGGACATACCTACTACGCTACTTGAATTTATCTAGGCCTCGTTCCGTACCGATATTAGTACTTATTCGACGCTAGTACCGGTTTGGCGTCGTGCTCCATGACGAGTCACGTGGTCGAGCAATATTATATTGTACTTATAGTTATCAATAATTGAAATAATTAACTCGTGAATAATGATAGTCAATTTTTTGACTATCATACTTAAAATAATTAAAGATAAGTACTTCAAACGATGTTGGTATTGCACCATCGCCAATCAATTCAGGACTCAATTTAGTCTGTTTTTTACTAATGATGCTGAACTCAATAACATAATTGTATACTTTAGGTAATAATTATTGTTTGTCTGTCCTGGTCATTTTATTTTATTGTTCAGACCAAAATGACCATGATTTTCCGGAAAAAATACGATTACCAACACGACATCACCATATTATAATCATAATAATAATATTATTATTTTAGTATAGGCACTGCTTATTATCAACTACCTCGGACTTCAATCTTTTTAACTTGTTTGCTAATCATATCACATCATAACCATCTAACCGCAATGTTGCCCACAAAGAAACGCCTCTCATACGTCTCCCACGAAGGACTGGGCCCTCTTCCGCTCCCGAAACGCGCAAAGAATGTCGTGTCTCCCTCACTTACTCTCGACTCTTCTCAGTCCATGGACCTGATGCGCGAGCTTCTCTCCCTGGAACAAAAGTCGTTCGAATCCCTCCCAACCCTCATCCGACGGCCGTGCTTTCTAGAAAGAAATGAGCCCCCCCGCCGCCGCGTTACCGAAGGGGCTTCCTTTTCCGACGCATCATCTGTCACTTCGGTGCCACTGGAGATATGCGTGCCCTCTCCTTCCACCAAGTCGAGACGTTGCTCCGAGAATATCAAAAGTATCAACAACCCCCTCGACCTCCTATCGATAGTCTCCAGCGTCGCTTCTCCGGTAGCCACAAAGAATCAAGTGGGACCGCTCTCCCGAAAGGGGATGATCAAATACCCCAACGGATGTCGTTACGTCGGCTCCTTCCTGGGAGACAAGCGTCATGGCTACGGCACGTGCTGGTATCCCAACGGGTGCATGTACTCCGGATATTGGGTCGAGGGGAAACGGTACGGGACCGGTAAGATGGCCTATTTTAATGGGCACATGTACGACGGCGAGTGGAAGGACGATTTACGACACGGCTCGGGTATCTTCTACTGGAAGGATGGGCATGCCGATGTTTGTCGGTATTATCGGCAGCATGTGGTGGGAGTGGGGTTGAGGTGGAGTCCGGATAGGCTCGAGGTTTGGAGGTTGGTTGACGGAGAGAGAGTAAATGAGAACACCAAGCTCAGTTTGGAGGATGGAAAGATGATTGGGGTGTACCTCGGGCTCGATGGTGTTCCGAAGAAGATGAAGATTTGACCATTATTTGTGCTGCATAATTATATATAGTAACTCAAGAAGATTTTCCGAATCCTTTCCATAGTACTTGTAGGAATACCTTGCATCCAATAATTGCATTCGAACTCCTGGAAACAAATCCCGAACGAAATCAGAGGGACCAAACGGGATCACACAGCCGTATAGTCATCCCTATTACAGTCATACAAAGACTCGTGGCCCAATAACCTCGCCATAATTTGAACTAAATCTCAACTCAATAATGCTTGTTATATATTCAGGAGTGCGATTATTAGTTCAAGATGATTATTTAACAACTTGACTCCACCGTACATCCAATTCATTCGGACAAGGAGGAAATAAACCCAGAAGTATGATAGTGACAGAACGGGATCAGCCAGGCCTTACATTCTCGTCCGTATCATAATCCTCCGGAGCTGCCCGTCTTGGCACCCTCCCCGCAGCCAACGGTTTGGAATCTCCGCCCGCCAGTAGGACGCAGCTCATCGGGGAGATCGGCACTGACACAGAACGGGAACCGGCTGTGGCTGGACGATTGGCACTGGACATGCCGAGAACCGGGGGACCGCGACGTCGTTCTCTCTCCTGCTTTTCTCGGTTTTGTAATCTGACGATGTAGTTTTCTTGACGGCTGATCTTGTCCTGTACATCATGCGAGAGCGAGGATGGATTATAATAACATGATAAGTATGAGCAGGGATACCATGTGTAAATCAAATCGGTGCAGACATTTGAATTTACTGACCTTGAGGACCGCATTCTCCTTTTCCATGTCACCGTTCTTCCTCGCAAGCTCGTCCATATTCTGCAATAATAATTCCGACTTTGATTCCAAAACTTTGCGTTGCTCACGTTCCGTCCGAGTCGTCTCCCTCAAATGCCGTTCCTTGTCTTGCGAATCTTTTTCCTGTCTCTGAGCGAGAGACTTCGCCTCGTTTAATTGGGATTTGTAACTCTCCACCGCCTCGTTCAATTGGTTGGCGCGGGCGTGTTCCCGTTCATAATCAGCTTGGTAGGATTTCGTCTGGGTTACCATTTCTCGAAGCAGATTTGTTCGTTCGACCAATTTGGACTTGACCGTATTCAATTCTCCGTCTTCTGCAGCCAGTCGTTTGTTGGCCGCCGATAATTGAGAACAAGCATCATCGATGCTGAGCTGCATTTCCTTTACTTTTCGTTCATATGCATGACTGGCATCCTCTAGTTTGACCGAGATCGCATTGACGGCGTTGTCGTGTTCCCGTTTGATCTTGGCCAACAAAGCACGGACTTGTCCTAGTTCCATTTGTAGTGCCACAATCTCCTCGCCACGAAGTTGGCCCAAGCTAGACAGCTGACGGATCTTTTCATCCTTCGCTCTCGAGCTGGTCTCGTTCTCCTTAACCTGGCGTTCAAGAAGCTCATTATCGGAACACGTCTTGGCCAGTGTAGTACGGACTTGTCCCAGCTCCGTTTGTAGTGCCACAATCTCCTCTCCGCGATGTTGGCCCAAGGTCGACAGCTGTCGAATCTTATCGTCCTGTGCTTTCGCCTTTTTCTCGTTCTCCTTAACTTGGCGATCGAGAAGCTCATTGTCGGTACACGATTGAGATATCTTTTGATGCAGCTGGGCCAGTGCTAGTTCGTAATGACATTTGTTATCCACCAATTCCTTCTCCAGAGATGCGATGGATTCTTCCAGGTCGGATACTACATCGGCACCCCTTGTTTCAATATCCGCCAGCTCTTTCCCGTGTTCTCGTAGGAGAGCGTCAATTTTGTCACGATGTTGGGCTGATTGAGATTTGATCGCCAACTCGAGTTTGCCAACGACATCTCGACTCGAGGCGCCCTCTCGTTTCGAGTCCGATTCCACTCTTTCCAAACGAGCACGAAGTTCATGTACTCTGTCCGATTCCTTCTTCAACTCAGCCTCGATGGTAACTATCCGTTTGGAATGTTCCAGTCTCTCATCTTCAAGTGCCTTCTCCAAATCATCGATACGACTCGTTAACCTTTCTACATCAGCCCGCGACTGCGAATGAAGTAGTTTTGAGGACGTCAATTCCTCCTCCAACTCATCCCGGCGATGTTGGATCGTGCATACATCAAAATTTCTGGACGCCAACTCATTCTTGACAGCATCGAGTTCCCGCAACAGATCCCAATTTCGGCCGTCGATGCGAGCACATGCCGCGGTCAATTCTTGTTCCTTCCCCCGCTGCTCGAAAAGCTCTCCCTCCAGGGTACTCTTCGATTCGTGGGCGGCTTCAATCTCTGCGGTCAACTCTTGCTCCCTTTTCCTCCACTTTCGAATCTCTCCGTCTTTTTCCTGGACGATCTCCTCCTGACATTGGCGCAGAAGCCCAACCTCCTCTTCCTGTTGTTGTAAATCAACATTTAGAGATTGGATGGTGGATTCCTTCTCCTCCAAATCGCATCGTAATTCGCGTTCCATCTTGCGTCGCTCCATTTCGGCCTCTTGCATCCTTTTCGAATATTCCAACTGCAATTCCCGTTCCATCCGTTGCTTCTCCTCCTTGATCGAGTCAACCTCTCGAATCATCATCTTCTCGAGTCTCGTCCATTTTTCGCAGTCATTTATTCTGGAATTCTTTTCCATTTCCACCAGACTATTCACCCTCTTCAAATCAGCCTCCAATCCCTCCTCCCTCACGTTTGCTTCTCGAATCCTGTCCTCCCATCTCTTCGATTCCTCCCGCAACCCCTCCTTCTCCTTCTCCAACCCCTCCACCTGCCTCTTATACCCCATCCCCTCCTCCACCAAACTCTCAATCCTCCTCTCCTGTTCCCTCACCCTCTCCGACAACACCCCCACCTCCTTCTCCCTCATTTTCAAATGCCTCTCCCTCCCCTCCAACTCCCCCTGCACCCTCTTCAAATCCATCTTCCACCCCTCACAGCTCCTTTTTAAAATTTTCCTCTCGCGTTCAATTTCGGTCAGACCCTCGGCCATTTCGCGGAGTTTGCGTTGGAGCGCTTCGTTTTGTTGCGAGAGCATGTTGAGGGAGTGGTCGTTGGTGGTGCTGTGTGTGGGGTCGAGGGAGTCGCGGAGGGTGGAGAGTTCGGAGCGGAGGGAGGAGTTTTCGAGGGTTAGTGAGAGGAGTTGGGGGGAGATTGGTGGTGTTTCGTTCTTGATGTTGTTGATTGGTGTGGCATTGTCATTATGGTTCATTGTGTTATTAATGTGGTTCTTGTTGTGGCTGCTGTGATTCATGGCGGCAGAGGATGGTGTCGACGCCACCGTCGATGAGAAGGAGTCATGCCTCTTCTTTTTGGACAGAAAATTCATAGTGATGATGATAACTTGGAATTAATCTTGCAGAAGACGAATAAATTTTAATTCGGTGCGATGGATGACCGACGAAATTGCAGCCGATTCGTGTGGGATAGTATCAAAATACCAACGAAGTTACGGCATTTTTTCAATTTGTAATGGAATGGGACGCTTCAATCAACATCGTGATATCATAATACGCATTGCGTTCAATGTTTGTACAATATTCAATAATGTATTGATGTCATCGTATTCTAGAGAGGAGTGTCCCTATTGGCGCGGTGACGGCGGAAATTTTGACGGTTGTTTGTTTCTCGGATGTTCTTCTTACTTGGAATCAGTATAAAATTCAAATCTTGGCACTTGGCACTTGGCACTTGGCACAGACAAAATATTTTTATAGGACAGGACCAGTTTTACGTAGGAAACGACAGCAATAATAATAATAATAATATGGTCTTCGATCTACTTTTCTCAACTTCGTTGAGTCTGGCAGCTAAGTTCCGTGGAAACTGACGATGGCAAAACGAACACGGTAGGTATACCTATAAAATTCGAAGTTTTCGTCCATTGCTTTCGCCTTGCTATCGCTGTAGGAAAAATTCTTCGCGTTTTGATCTCCATGCTTCGTTCCTGGCAATAATAATAATAAGCATTATTATTTTCTCCCGGACGGATTAAGTAGTAAGTACTTATATAAGTATAAGTAAAGTATAAGTACTTATTATTATTCCGTGTCCACTTTACGGGCCTCCAATTCACCGAATTTCGGCCCCTCTTGAAGCCCCGTGGAAAAAAGGCCAGACGGTCTCCTGTCGACGTGACCGACTTGACGCACCTTTCCCTCGTTCCGCTACACCCCCTTTTCCATCCCCCCATCCACCGTGATACATCATCGTCAATGAGTCATGGTCATGGCATTACCAATAATTACTACTCTATCATCGTATCATCGACAGTGGACGTCCTGAAGAACTACTGAACAATAATAACACAGCAACAACAACAACAACAATAGTATTATCGTCATCAACAACAGCGACAACATCTTATTCTAAAAGGATAGGACAGGATAGGATTCAATTATAAGTATTGTATCGAATAGAATCAACGAGACCGGTGCCATTGAAATTATGAAACTGTGGCCATCGTCCTCATCGTCCGACGGCCCCTCCAACATGAACATGAACCTGGACTCCTCCACGTCCACCCAATCCAACCTCTCTCCATCGCCACCTCCCCCCTTCGTCCCTCCGTCGTCCGTCCCCCCCAGCGAATCCTGCCCCTGCAACTCGCTCCTGATCGACCCCGACGTGGTAACAAACATGGTAACAACAACAACGACAGCAGCAATAACAACAACAGCATCCGACCTCAACACGACACCTCCCCTCCGGTTTCTTGCCGGCTCCACTGCCGCCCCTTCAAACGCACCGGAAGCTAATCGAAAGAAACTCAAATACAATTCGCAGAAGCGGAAGAAGGTCGCGGAGGTCAACGTTTATCCGTCACAGGGAGACGCTACTGCCCCGGTGTTTAAATTCAATTCTGGCGCGGCGTCGATGAAATTCGGGGCCAGTTCGGATTTCGAGGAGGCTGTTCATCACAACACCAATTCCAACTCCAACGGACTTGCCAATGGACCTGCTAACGGACCTGCCAATGCATCGAATGAACAGGACCCATCGACTGTTGCTGCCGACATGGCATCGTCGGATGGGGCGGACTCGCATCGTCCCCAACTGTCCGAATGTGACGGTCACGTGTCATGGCAGCCTCAGTCCACTCCCTCCACCTGCGAATTCACCCATATTATTTCCTCGTATTCTCAAAAACGAGACTCGGGCTGTAAAAAGGCGGAATATTCGGATACTACCGTCGACTCCCATGGGAATTCATGGCGTCTCATAGTCTACATCAACGGCAACGGACGAGCGTCCAACCATCATCTCAGTCTATTCCTCCAAGTGGCCGATGCCGAACAGCTCCCATTCGGGTGGAACAAAGCGGTCAGCTACGTCCTCACCCTCGAACATCCCACCGCACTCACCACCGAAGGAGAGACACACGCCCACAACGACAACCACTCCCAAACCACCTCGGGATACGCCAAACGAAACCCCGACAAAACATTCAAAATGTGTCCCAAGGCCATCGATTGGGGATGGTCCCAATTCATCGCATCCGATCGAATCCTCCGCGAAGGATACGTCGACCCCCTCACCGATTCACTCACCGTACGCGCCTCCGTCACCGTCAAAACATCCGGGGTCGACATTGACCCGGACGATGCCGAACTCTACCTCAAGTGCGCCGTCGAAGAGGGAAATGCCAAGGGGGTACGCGCCTGCCTCGACCGTGAGGCCAGCGTCAACTGTCAATTCAAGGATGACCTCTACACACCCCTCCACACGGCATGTTCCATGAACGCGGGGGATCCGGGACTCGCACCCTCCTCCGCCAGTCCCAACTCCTCCCCCGTACCCATTCCACCGGGAAGTATGGAGGTGCTCGAGCTCCTCCTTTCACGGGGGGCGGATGTCAACGCCTGCAATAAATGGAGGGAGACTCCCCTTCTCATCGCAGCGAACAACGGTCACGTCGATGCCGTACGTGCCCTGCTGCGCAACGGGGCCGATCCGAGCCTCTGCTCTGAGGCGGGATGGAGTGCACTCACCTTTGCGGCACACAAGGGATACGACGATATCGTATCGGCACTTCTGGATGCGGGAGCCCCGGTCAATTGTCGGGTGACGGAGGATCTTTCGACGCCGCTGCATAAGGCGTGTGCGGGGTCCAAACCCGGGCATCTGAGCGCGGTGCACATGCTGTTGGAGGGGGATGCGGATGTGCACGCGTTGAATAAGTGGAGGGAGACTCCGTTGCTTACCGCGGCGAATCATGGGCAGAGTGAGACCGTTGAAGCGTTGTTGGAGTATGGGGCGGATCCGTGTAAGTGTACGGATACGGGGTGGAGTCCGTTGAGTATTGCGGCGTATAAGGGACATGATGAGGTGTGTCGTCTTTTGTTGGAGGAGGGGGCGCCGACGGAGGAGGATGATCCGACGTTGAGCGCGTTGCTTCAGGCGGCGACGAAGGGGTTGCCGGAGACGGTTATTTTGTTGTTGGAGCATGGGGCGGATCATACTGTTACGACCAAGAAGGGGGACACGGCTCTGGCGATTTTGGTGGAGCAGAATATGATCGATGCGGCGGTGGAGATGGTGACGGATTACAATGCGAGTATTCCGAGATGTTCCAGGGATAGGAAGAAGGTGCAGAGGGCGCGATTGTTGATTAATTTGAGGTTGAAACAGATGCAGAGGGATGGGACGGGGCCGTATTGCGAGGAGGAGAGTGATGGGGGTGAGAGCGACGAGGGAGAGAGCGATGTGGAAAGGGAGAATGGATCGGCTCCGCTTCATCAGGCGAGCGATGGGAGGGCCGTTTCCCCCTCATCCATTGATGGAATTCTCACGAGCAAGAAGAAGAAGGGAAAAAAACAGGGAAAATCCATCGCCAAAGCCGAAGCAGACGCTCGTGCCGCCGAGGAGGCATTGTTGCTCGAGCTTGAGGAGGAGGAAAAGGAACGAACGGCCGCCACGGAAGCCAAGAGTGCGAAAAAAAAGAAACAGAAGGAGAAGGAGCGTTTGCTTCGGGAGGCGGAGAAGGCAAAGGAAGAGGCGGTTGCAAAATTGAAAGAGCAGGAGCAACAGCAGAATGGTCGACTGTCGGAAGCATCGTCGTCATCATCTTCTCCAGCTAAGAAAGAGGTTGTGATTGAACAATCTTTGGACACTTCGGCTGCCAAGTCCATTCCAGCTAGGGATGAGTCTTCGGCGAGTACGGATGACGCTCATGCGTCCGTTCTTTGGAATCCATCGCTTGGGGACGAGACGGAGAAGCAATCCGGGAAGTCCAAGGTGCAGAAAAAGAAGGATGTTTACCCACCAGTGAAGAATGCTATCGAACCCGCTAAAATTAGAGAGGTGACGAAACGACAAATGAAAGACTCGACGTTGCCTTCTCAGAATGGAAGTAAAGTGGGGGATTCCAGATTGAGAAAGTCACGTGAGACTACTTCTGCACCTTCTTCTCTGCCCAAGAGTGAGGCGGTTAAGAAGATACTACCAGTCAAGTCCGTCCCGGCTCCTTCGAAAAAGATTCCGGGGGACAATCCGAAAAAGATTCCTGGCGACAACCCCTCATCCAAAAAAATGCCTGGTGAATATATTCCACCTAGACGAATTCCCGGAGACAATCCCGTGCTGAAGAAGAGTTCGGGAGACAATCCAAAGGTGCCGGTTCAACAATATCGTCAGAACTTGCAACCATCCATGGCTACAGCGAAACCTTTGTCTCCATCCAAACCTAAAAGAGGATGGGAGAACAGGGCGGACAAGTCTACATCAACATCCGAGTCTGCTGTAGGTCAACAGAGGAGTAGACTGCAGCAGTCACCCGTGGCAACCAACATGATCTCTCTCGCAAAAGACACAAAGAGACTGGTCTTCTCGAAGGAATCCCGGGTAGGCGTTAACAAATCTTATCCCGGCAATCCGAAGGAATTCTCCAGTCCATCCGCCAAGGTCAAAGCGAGGTCCGACGAAAGCACACATTCCACAGCGAACTCCACCGCGGATAGTTTGCCCCCTTTTCCTACAGAGAACCATATTCTGCCCCAAAAAGTGGCGATCACCCCGAGGACCGGACGTACGCCCGAGAATGATTTGGTGGTGGATCAGCTTGCCAACATGGCGAATGATGTGCTGGGTTTCTTAGACTTCGATGCTCAACCTGCTCCCCTTCATCACGAGAACTTTCAACTCGATCCTCCCATATCGGCACCAACTGCACAGCACTCCAGTGCACCCTCTCCAGTTGCGTCGCGCTCCGCCTTTTTCATGCCACCCATGTCAATCGAACTTCCCTCTGTCTCTATCTTTCGTCTAGAGAAACTTAATGATCTGTTTCGACTGTGCTCCGAGGCGCGATCGTCATCGAGCAACCCTCTGCGTGTGATCAATGAGCATACACTTCGTGTGGTGATTTATCGTTGGCTCATCCGGGCATCTCACGGAGTGGAGCCTTTCCTTGACCCTGTCATTCCGAGTTGGGAAGACGGTGAATTTCTCAGGGAATTCCTTCAGAGGCAATTCATATCCGAGAGTCGAAGGTCAACTGATGACAATAGGTACAGCATGAACGTGCCCAGCATTGAAGTGCTGAGAGATGCCGGTGCGGCCATGTCAGAAATTTGCCTGTCTCTAGCAAGGGAAGTTAGTCTTTTCCGCTTGAAGTGCGAACAGCGAGTGTCTTCCAATTGGTCGGACGCAGACATTAATATTTCGGGTGTGGAAGACGGGCGAGATGTCATCATCGACTGGTCGGGAAAGTCCCGATTGTCAATTCCATTTTCCTTGTTCAACTCCATGGCCAGACGTTATGTCGGAGAGCAAAACAGATTGATGGCGGCTGTTTTCTCTGCGGTTCGTCGTTATGAAATCATCGCTGCGATTGTGGATCATACAAACATGGTCTGTCATCTACCACCACACACGATTGAGAGTCTTTCAAAGGGTCTCCTTGCGAACTTGGAGACCTGGAGTGACTCTGTGTCGGTACATGGTGACAACTCGTTTTGCACAATGTTCCCTGATGTCGACACTGCATTTGGAGGTCTTGCATCCTTTGCCAAAGAAAATGGAGGCGGCGAATCTGTCCTTTTAGCAGGCGGTGGATCGGTGATTGTAGTTGCGCCGCCTGAAAATGCCACCGCTTCCCAATGCATTCGCAAGGTCATTGACATGGTGGAGAATTCACCAAGCAACCCTCTGTCTTTCAGTGTCGTTTTGTCCTCAGATTGTTTCGTTAATGCGAGCGCTAAACTTTCTGTCGAAGATCTCAACACTCTCGATCCACGTCTGTGTGGAGGGCAAACCAAAGTCATATCCTATTTCGAGGAAATTCCTCCGGGAGTCAGCAGTTTGTCCACCACAAGCAGCATCTTCATGTTGATTCAGAACGAGCCAGGACAGCGTCGCTTTCCCCTTCATGCCTCTGTTCTTGACAGCATTCGATGCACCATGAGACGTGACTTGATAATCATGAATGATGTAACCCTCTCGCCGTCGTTTTCCGTCTTGTCGAGTGACCCACGGTTTGAATCGTCGACATTCCCTTCCATTCCCCAACCTCCGTACTCCATTCAAGAAAACCCCTTCGCAACCAACCCATTTGCCGTTGCGGGTGGAACTAATGGCGATGGAGGGAACCGAGGAAGAGGACACCGTGGTCGTCTCTTTGACCTTGTTGGTGAGGAGGATGTAGAAGAAGATCAGGGGATGAGCATCCTACCCGGAATGTTGGACAGTCTGAATGTGGAAGATATGTTTGGAAATATGAATGCGAGCGAGGACATCGACATTGAAGCAATTAGTTTGATGGGCATTGGATTGGGTGGGGCCTTGAATAGGTACAACCAGTCTTAGTGGTGATAAATCTAGTGCCGCAGTTTTCACCTACGAGTATATTATTTTATAATATTATAATATCATTGCTGGGCGTGACAAACAACTTGAACTTTTTGTGGGAGGATGTCAGATCTGGTTTGGACCGACAAGCACTACAGCCGTCGGAGCCAAAGCCCTCCTGCGAAAGGTGGAGGCAAACTCGGACGCTTTCGTCATGAAAATATGCAGGGACTCAACTTTTATCGCAAAATTCTTATACAAAATTGACAGCCGTT
The DNA here is from genome assembly GCA_036939455.1 of Cyclotella distinguenda. NCBI lineage: Eukaryota > Bacillariophyta > Thalassiosirophyceae > Thalassiosirales > Thalassiosiraceae > Cyclotella > Cyclotella distinguenda. Next base: position 857 of record JALLPF010000227.1, on the reverse strand, counting down.
TCCAGCGCTTCTTCACCGCTTGCAAAAATGGCGCTGACACGGATGGAATTCCCAACGAAATGATGAAATTTGACAGCATCATCGAGAGTGTCGTTGATGGTTCGTTTGCTCAAGACTTCCTTTCAACTTTTTTGCTGCGAATCCGACCAGCCTTTTCAGCCACAAACACAAGATATAATAATATGTAACAAACTGGAATTTTATAAAACGTTATGTTGGCCAGTGATGGCTAAGCCTAAAGCCTAATTTTAAGACAACCCATAATCACAACATGTGTGGGGGATCGCTCACCCACTCGCACAGGGAGGCCCGACGTGCCTCCCTGTTTAATCCATCTAATCTTTAATCCTCACTATCACTATCACTCATGGTCGCAGAGTACCTTAAAATAATCCGTCATTACACCTTGACCCTTGACCACTACTCTGTTGGTTGCATTCTAGGGTATATATCTGTCGAGCGGTATCAAGTGTCAAGTGAACTGAGTTGAAATTTTAGTTGAGGGTTGGTCCATTGGGTAATCTCAGCATTGTCATGGTCAATGAGAAAGCGGTGTTGTAAGGTGAGTACTTGCGATGCATGTGTCGTAAACCATAGTAATCGTGTCAATAGTTCTGTGAGATACAGGGGACCAAACCACAGATAGCGTGATCCCCTAGTGAACTTGCATGTTCACATCCACAGTAACTCAATCCCTGTGAAACCTTAAGCAGTGTATGTTTTTTGATACACCAGTGACAGCCACTCTCATCAGTCAGGCACACGTCATACAATGTTGCATTAGCAGTGTGCCGGTCTCACCAATCAATAGTGACTACCATAACTGTTGATTTGTTGAGATTTCGTTGGCTTAACTA
>JALLPF010000226.1:0-13560 GCA_036939455.1 Cyclotella distinguenda | reverse complement strand
TTACTTGTGAGAAGCCAGACATCAGAAGGTTCGCAAAAAATGGGCATTTGCTTGTGACTGATGAAAAAATATTTATACCTATATATTTCGGTACTTTTTATATTCAACCCCTTCAAGTTTCATCACAGTCTATTAAAGGTAATAATTAGCGAAACAAAAATTGAGAGATCCCTCAACTCCACTCGTACTCACGTGTGGGTCTACACCCTGGTGAAGTGAGCCGCAATCAGACTTGTTAGCCTCTCTTGTGACGAATGCCTTAAATCGCTGCTAACGAAACGAAAGTTCAAGATGGCCCATAGGTATAAATAATACGGCGACGTACGCTTGAGATCGATATGATCCGAGACTCTGAGATCCAGATATTTAATTAACACTTTTTCATCACGCCGTATGAATATGATCATAATCTTCATTGGTAGACGCTGGCCATCTCTAAAACATCAATCAATTCATCCTTCAACGCCAGCTTCTCCTTCTCAAGCTTACTGTTTTTCCTCTCCAATTCCTCGATCCGAACGACATACCCTTGCACATGATCAACGTCTTCTTTCATCACTGTGCCTCGATGTCGGCCCGTCCTCTCCATCATCTCCAATTTTGCCTCCATGCGAGTCACCTCCGCTGCCATCTCCATCTTTCTACGCGATACCTCCCTCAGGTCTCTTTCCAAGAAACAATTCCTTTGATATATCTCCTCCATTTTTGCTACATACCCCTCCATAGTTTCGCCAATTGCATTCTTCTCCCGGACCAACGTGGCATTTCGTGTCATTTCCGCCTCCAGGTCGCATTGTATCGATTTCATCTGAATCGCCAATTCGTGCGCTTGCTTCACAGCACTTTCCTTTTCCCTTGTGTGTTCTTGAATCATGCTACAAATGGTACTCTGAGTCATTGATTCGAGTTTCTCCTTCTCTGCCTTGAAGGCATTAAACTTAATCTCGAAGCTCTCACAGTAATCTTTCATTTTCTTGTCGTCGGCTCTTCTTCTCTCATCTAACTCCTTTTGATCGCGCTCCATCTTATCCTCCATCTGCTTCTGGTATCGCTCCATCTTCCCCTCCATCTCCTTTCGATATCGCTCTTTTTTCACCTCCATCTCTTTGTGATCCCGCTCCATCATCTCCTCCATCGTCTCCAACTTCATCTCCATCTCCCTGCATTCTCGCTCCTTTTCCACCTCCATCTCTCTATGATCTCGCTCCATATGCTCTTTTGTCATCTTGATATCCCGCTCCACCTTCTCCTCCATCCTTTTGCAATCCTGCTCCAGCTTCTCCTTTTCTAAATACAAATCTTGGATTTCCTTCTCCATCCCTTGGATTAGCTCTTCGTCTTCCCTCCTTGCGAGATGCAATCGATTCTTCGACTCTTCTTCCAAATCTAAACGCATGTTTCTCATCTCAACTTCCCATTTTTCCCTTGTTTTCTCTAATTGGTATTGATGATCCTCCTCCATCTCCTGCAATGTGCATTTCAAAGCCAAAATTTCTTCGGATTGCGTTTCGATCTGTCGGACGTAGGTGGCGTTCATTCCTATTACCCTGTAGTAACTTTGAGCGTCTTGGGAGGATAGTCGAATAAAGGGAACTTTTAAGGATTTAATCTCCAGAGTCGAGCTGGGCTCGTTGGGTTTGTGTCTATTTTCTGTTCTTTGTGACATCGCTTGCTGTTTAAGCTGGTGCAATGGATGCTTCTGTTCGTGATGCAGCTGCTGCAGCTGATTCTTCCTCTCAAGCAGCTGTTCGTGGTGGTCGTAATTGGATCGTCGTTCAATCGCTCGTTGCTCTGTTTCCTCTTGCCCTCTCTGTTGCTGCCGCTCACCTCGATTCTCATCTGGTTCTCCCTGTCGAGAATCCCCCACCAATTTATCTTCCTTCGAATTATCGAACTCTCGCTGCGGCTTCTTTTCAGGTTGTTTTTCGTGTTCCTCACTTCTAAAGGCGTCATACTTGTCAATTTTCTCTCACCCAATCATTTAGTCTCCTCGGCAAAAGGTCTGATGTCATCCTTCGATGATGCCTTCCGTTCACCTCCTTGCGAGGAGACCATCGTTGGCCAGCTCCCTCGCTGCCATCTCCGCCTCCACGAAAAATGGAATTCACCTCTACGGGATTCTCTTGGCGAGTGAAAAACCGTCCATCGCCATTACTAAATACGATGGAGGAGGTAGACAGAGGCTCTGTCGCCACAGAGACATTTCGAGTCGAAAAGGGCATTTTGGGACGGTTGTGGGCTGGCTGCCTTCTGTTCACAGGGGTGAATTGTGTCTGAACGTAGAGTGAGGGGGGGCGTGATTCGTCAATGGTGGAGAGCGTGGGGGAGCGAGAATGCGTACTTAACACCATGATGAGGGTGGTGTGTGGTGTTGATTGTTGGCGTGAAGGGCTTGCTGGTTTGAGGAATAACTGAATTCCTCGAGGTAGGGTATAGCGTGACAGAATTTAACAATCATTATCGGAGGGTTTGTAACATAAGTACTTGTTGTACGTAATCCCCCTGGCCTCGACTGTTCAACGCACATGGGGGGTTCGGCAATCATCGTCTAAGAAGAGTAGCCACGTTATTATTTCTCGATCTAGGTCATCATCAATCGCTCTATACTCGCCCGCAGGCAACACATAGACCATCAGAGATGAATACGCTACATTTAAGGAATAAAACCGTGCGTCTCGATTTATCGGCGGAATCGATAGAGACGGCTGTTATGATGACCACTTATTGTTGCCAATGTGTTATTTGAAAGTCAATGCCAATATTTTTTGTGCACCAGAATTGTCGAGTACTTAGCGTTTTAGCGTTGATTATTCCCACGATATAAAGTTCCATCAATTCAGATCATCATCTCCTTTTGTTCTCTCAGTGCATCATCAGAAACCAAACCATGATTTCGGTAATATTGTATAGCGCTTTATCAGTAATCAGAGCGGCTTCAATTGAATGAAGTCAGGGCCGCACGAACTAATCAACAAGTCACCAACCCTGTTAACGACCTCCTATCCGACAAGGCTTCGTTCTGATCTCTCCCAGACAGTATCGACAATCAAAAGACCTCATCAAAATGGTATCAAGGGGCTCTCTCTCCCGCTCACGCACCTACGCCCCCGAAAACCGTGAGGTCATCGACTCATGGCAGTCTCCACCAAAACAATTCTACAAATCAACCTCGGTCACGCCGCCTCACAGGCCTCGTCGAGCCCACAGCCCAGAAAGCTTCGATGATGAGAGAAATCCCGCATCGGAGCCCAGGTCGTTCTACCCCCGCTCCCGTCCAGGATCGCATTCGAGAGACTCGCATCCCAGAGACTACGCCGCCAACGATGAGGACTTCATCGGCTCTGCGCGTGACTATGTCTCCAAGATTAGAAACGATTCCCACGATCAGTACCATCCTCCGGTTCGGAACACTTCGTTCCGTGGATCCGAGTACGAATCTCCGGGATATGAAGACTCCTCGCGTGGCAACAGTGCATCGTACAAATACGAACTTATGGGGATGAAGGAACAGTTGAAGAAAAACGAGACTACGGTCCTTCATCTCGAGGAGGCGCTTAATGCCGCCATTTCGGAAAAGTGCTCCGTGGAAGCCAGATGGAAAGAAGAATTGGACGAGTTGGAATCTCAGCGTCGTTCCGACGAAGCAAGATGGAAGGAAGACTTGGCTCACATGGAAAACAAGCATAGTATGGAGGTGGTGGAGATCGAGAAGCGACATAGGGATCGCATCGATGAGCAGAGGAGCACCCTTGTGGACACATTTAAAGAGGATATGATGGAGATGAAGGGCGAATGGGAGGAGGCCTTCCGAAGGATGCAGGAGGAGGCGGATGGAACCAAGAGGGCGTTGTTGCTGGAGTTGGAGGGAGCCAACGACGCCAAAATTGAAATGGAGAGTGTATTGGGGGAACGAAACGCGGAGTATAGAGCCACATTGGAGGAGGAGAGGGAAAGATCTAAGGAAAGGGTGGAAGAGATTAAAAAGTCGAAGGAGGAGGATTTAGATAGATTACGTGAGATTTATGAGGGTCATTTAGAGGGGTTGAGGCAAAAGATGGACGATGAGGCAGCGGAACTTAAGGATGAGATTCAAGTATTATTGGAAGAGAACGAGAAGATCAAAATGTGCTATGGAACCCTTGAGGAGGGACTTGAACGGACAAAGCGCGAACTGCAGGAGAGTCTATCACGGTGTCAAAAGGCCACCAGCGACAATGTCGCTTATGAAAAGGAGACGAGTGGACTCAGAGACGAGGTGGATGACTTACTGGACGAGAGTGACAAGCTGAAACGATCGGTGCATGCAGCACAGCAGGAGGTGAAGGATCTCAAGTTGGAATTGGAACGTGTTTCCAAGGAAAATTCCCGGGTAAACTCTGAGCTTTCTAGGGTAGGGCGGGATTTGGATCATATGGAATCGGCCAAGAATGAGGCTTCAGAGAAATACAAGGAAGTGGTCAAAAAGTTGGATGATCTTCAAGAGGAGCGTGAATTGGAAACCAGATACACTGATGCGTTGGTAAAACAGAGGGATAATATGAATTCCATAATCGAAAACTGTCAAAATGAGATTTCTGAGCTCAAGGGATACTGTCGAGATTACGATGAGTTGAAGGAGGACTATGGACAGGTCACGTCTGAATTGGAGAAACAGCGATCAGAAGTGAAAAAGTTGTTAGAAGAAAAGCGATCTGCGGTGATGAGGATGCAGGAAGAAATGCGATCAGAGGCGTTGAAGATGAAGGAAGAAATGCGATCAGAGGTGATCAAGGTGGAGGAAGAAAAGAGATTGGAAATGAAAGAAATTCGATCGGATTTGATAAAGATGGAGGAAGAAAAGCGAACAGATTTGAAAAACATGCAAGATCTGAGGGAGCAACTCGCGTCAGTGACCGCAAAGGCTGATTCGCTCGGAAAAGAGAGAGAGAGGTACAATGCAACCGTGAAGGCTTTGAAGATGGATTTACGAGCCTTGCACCAAGAAAGTCTAGGGACCGAGACCTCGCTTCAAGAGCACATGCGAGTGCTAAATGAAAAGTGGGAGATGACTACCTCACGCTTGGAGCAGATGGATAAGCTCAAGTCTGAAGTTCAGGCGAGTATCTCCGTATTGGAAGATAACGAGAGGGATAGGGAACGAATCATAAAGGAACACAATGACAAGGTAGGGAGGCTGACAGATGAGTTGAAGAGTGCACAGAAAGAGCTGATAAAGGTTGAGCGGTCGAAATTGGAACTAGATGACAAGCTCTCTGATCACGAGGCAGCTGAGGCCAAGCATAAGAGGGTCACAGAGGAGTTGCACGATAAGATCCACAGGTTAGAGGATAAATTGGCCTTTATGGAAAATGAGAGGAATGAGTATGAACAAACGAGAAATGAAATGAGAACAATACAGACTGAGATGGAGAAGGCTCGGACCAACAAAGTTGAATTGGAGGGTACAGTGGAGAAAATGGAGGATGTCAAGAAAGGTCTTAAGAAAAAGTTGGAGGCTGCTTATTACGAGTTGGAGGAGGCTCAGCGGGAAATTTTTTCACTCAAGAACGATCACGAAGAGGAGTTCCGTGCCATGAATTCATTGGAGGTGGAGGTCAAGACGCTTCGAAGCCAGAATTCTACTCTTGAAGATGCATTAGAATCGCAGCGCGACGAAATGAAGAGCCTGAGAGATTCAGTCAATCGATTGACTAGGGATCAAAGCGCCACTATTGAAGAAGCTCAGAACGAGGTGGCCGAATCCTACAAAAATAAACTACGTCACATGGAAGAAAAACATGCCGAACAAGATCGTCGTTTCGAAGAAGCCATCGAGAAGCGCTTCGAACAAGAGTTGGAAAAGCTTCAGGCCAAGATTCGTAAGCTCGAGTCAAACGTGCGAGAACAACAAGAAGCCCTTGACCAAAAGAACATGTCAGAAATCAAGCGCAGGGGCGAATTCGCTAAACTCCGTCAAGAACTTGAAATAGCACGCTCAAAGGAAAGACATTTGGAGACTCACGTGGGTCAACTTGAAGATCACATTTCCAAAGTCGTCTCTGATTACGAAAGCCGGCTTCAAGGATCAGGGAGCAGCATAGCCAGTAGCAGCACAGTGGAAGATAAACTAAAGAGGCACGTTCACGAATTGGAGAAGAAATTGGAAGTGAGTGGAGCGGCAATGAAACAAATGGGGAAATCTTCGCTCCTGATGGAGAAGGAGAATGAGAGGCTGAAGAGCGATAAGAATGAGTTGAAGCAGAAGTTGAAGAAACTAGTAGAATGTACTGAAAGATTCGGTCCCAAGTAGAGATTCTATTATGTGACCAAGGGGAAGCAGTTTAATTTGAACGAACTGCTTGTTACGTTTATGACCCATAAAATGCATTATCATAAAATGACTATAGACCTCCCTACAGGTGATCACTCAAACCACTCGAAATTGATGCTAGTAAGGTGATTTCATCCTGTCTTTTCGTCGTCGGCTTCCGGTGGAGCAACATGGAAACATGGCAAACATCCTATTCTGAACTAAACGGGAGAACGTGTCTTGACTCCTCCAATGGACACATTGAATGCACAGGTGCCGTTACGGTGATAAAAGTATTCGTTGCTGATTTACTATTTATCATCATCTACGCCTCAATGTTATCGCGGTGTTTATTGTATCCTGTTATTGAAATCATTGACTCCCCTCCGTCGCCGAGAAACGGAAAAAAACATCAACAAAGGGGAGCATATACGTCGCAACTAGTACCTTGTATTGAGCGTCCGCCACGGTTTGTATTGCATCTACTACTATTGCAGTGCCCCCGCTTTCTTCCTTCTGGCTGATGCATTCAAAACTTCCACACTGACCCTGAAACACTGCGATTTCGCCAAAGAAATCTGAACTTACATCAACTGTTTGAAGTTCGAGTGAAAATTGTTTTCCGGTCCCCTTGAAGGAGAACCACACACCTGCGTAGTCAACATCGCCACAAAGAAAAGTGTCGTTGTTGAAATCTGGTGTAGCTCCTATCAGGTTGCCGTCGTGTGAGAACGGAAATGTGTTCATTTCAATAGCATTAATGCAAAAATCGTTAGCTGGTTGATCATACTGCTGCATTGAAACTTCAAAGTCGCCGACATCAAAAAAAGAGACTCCTGATAAAAGTAGCCGATACGACTGACCGATGACAGCGAGAAAATTGATTGATGTCGCACTACCATAATCTGATTCACAGATTAAATTGCCGCATGGTCCGCTGAAGAGAGACAGTTGAGTGGTATATAAGGTAGTGTAGGATATTGTAGTGAGACTTCCGTTTCCAGTGAAAGAATACCAGACGCCGCGATTGGAATCTGTTCCTCCACAAATTTGATCAAATAAATTAAAATCCGGCGCGGCTCCTATTGTAGTCCCGAGAATGAGTGACTCTGGTGAAATTGGGCTGGCACCTTCACAATTGTCATTTGTTGGAATGTCATATTCTGTAACAGTAAAATCGTATTCCCCTGCTACATTGAAGTTGTCTCCAGCAAGCTGGACAAAATACATCTGTCCTTTTTCAGTGATGAAGTCTGATATGACCAAGGCGTTAACATCCTGACCCCAACTATCTACAACACCTTCGTACCTTTCATAACAAGAAAGGCTTTCGCATGTACCAGTGAAGACTGACATCTCGCTATTCCCTAATCCCACTGAGTATAGCTGGTACTCGAGCTTCATTGCGGCCCCATGACCTATGAAGCCGTACCAGAGACCCCGCGTATACCAGTCAACACCACATGTGTCGGTTTCCGAGTCCTCGAAATCGGGGGTTGCTCCAAGAGTTGAAAGACCTTTTTGTACAAATGGACCAGTCGGTGAGACTTCTATGTTGGTTGAGCCAGCACATTTGTCATTGACAGGTGATTCATACTCCGAGACTTTGAACTCGAATTCACCAACAGTATCGAAATATTGACCATAGAGCAAGAATGAGTAAGTTTCGCCTTGTCGGGCCAAGAACTCATAAACGGCAGCTGCATTGTTAACACTAGACCAAGTATCCGCAAGACCTACAACATTTTGATCACAGATTAGATCACTGCAGGATCCCGTGAAGATGGACAGCTCGCTATTTCCCAATCCTATCAAGTAGAGGTAATACTCAATCCTGACAACAGTTCCACGACCAACTAGCTGATACCAAATACCCCGAGTGTTCCAGTCCATGACGCATGAATATTGACCAACATTGGAAACATTGAAGTCAGGCGATGCTCCCTTTAAATTGCCTGTTGTGATGTTAGGGCTGTTAGGGTTAACCATAATACTGACTGCTCCTTCGCATTGATCGTTGACTGGGGTTTCATATTCAGTGACCCGGAATTCATATTCCCCAGCTGTGTCACCATTTACCCCAGACAGCAAGAAGAAATACGAGTCTCCTTGATTTGGAAGAAACTCATAGACGGCGACGTTGTTGTTGTTTCCATAGTAATCAGCTGCGCCAAAAACGTTTGTTACACAAGTAAGGCTGCCATTATTGCATGCTCCAGTGAAAATAGACAAGACACTGTCACCGACTCCAATTACCCGAAGCTCGTATTCAAGCCTCACTATTCTTCGCCTGTCACTTTCGAATGAATACCAAACTCCTTTTGAATCAAGACTTGTCCCGCAAAGTGCCTCAAGAGTAGAGGTAAATTCTGGTGTTACCAAGCTAGTTGACCCTGAATAGACAGCGGGAGTGTCTTTTATGACACCGGCGTCTTCACATTTATCATTTCCGTTGACATGAGATGCGGCAGGGTTCTATTATACAATTGGAGGCGTCAGGTCACGATTTTGTATCATTAACACGAGTAATGCTACTTACATTTGCTGTTGAAGACTCGGCAGCAATAGTTGTCACTGCAAACGGGTTGAAATTTTCGTTCGCGGAACTGATGGTCTCGAGTATTGGATTCGACACAGAAGTGACGATAACTTGAATGGTTGGAGGCGCTGTTGACGTTGTTACCGTAGAAGTGGTCGAATGCTATATTGAACACGAGTACAGAGAAATGTAAAAATGAGCAATATCAATTTTCAGAAGTAAACAATGCCAATGAGAAGAACTTACAACTGATGAAGACGCCGATGTTGTGGTTTCGTCCGAAGTCGACGTTGTAATTGCAGCAGCTATCGATGCTAGGTTGCTTAGATCTGTTGATATTAGATAAGTTCCTGCGGTAGATGTCGGTTTTATCAGAGCCTGTGTCTTGTGTTAGGGTTGTGAGCAACAGGGGATATAGGGCACGACGAGGAGTTGTTGATGTCTGATCTTACCACATTATCTGCAAGGGTTCCGTTTGGGTAGTAATAATTATTTGTTGTTGAGTTGTACATCAAGTTGGACTGCTGGTTGTGACTGTCAACAACCGAAACAGACGCATTTATTGATGACTCATCATGAATATTTGTGATGACTTCGGTTGGTTCCCTATTCTTCACTCCGACAATTATTCCTGCGATGATAGATGAAGCTATTGCGAATAATCCAACAAGTGCAAGAGCTGTTACAAAATATTTGTTTTCCCACCATCCTTGTCTCTTGGTTCTTAATTGATTCTCGGGGGATGTATATGTTTGGTTGAACACGATTTGCGGTACATTGGAGTTCCGATCAGAAGATCCATGATTATCATTTACAAGAACAGCATCAAACACGTCTTCATCATGTACTAGCACTGCATCTGCGATGATTTCTTCAGCATTGTCAATCGTAGGATCGTCGTTGGAAAGTCCTTGTTCTATGTCGTTGTCGTCATCAACACTCGAAATGTGAGAGAATGATAGATGATGACTTGTAGATCGAATCCTTGGTTCTGTAGATGATGATATTACTTCATTTTGAGCTGCATCTGACGAATATTGATTAGATTCATCATGGCCAGTAATATGTGGCATGAGTTGGCCCGGCGGAGGCGGTGAGTTTGCCCCTATCCCTCTGCATGTTGTCTCAGATCCCTGTGGCGCTTCGAGAATGGATGCAATATTTGGAAGTCTCTGCTCAGCTACGCTCGTCACATCTTGAGATATGTATTTTTTCGACTTCGTCAAATATCCTTGTGGTAAAGAATCATCGAAGACGAAGACTGGCCTAGGGGGATGATTTGACGTTGAAACGTCATGTTGACCTGGAATCATTCCATCTCTCGCCGAATTACAGTGCAGCAACTTGGACAATGAAGTATCAAATGAATCTGGTGGCAATGGTGGCCGATCAGTCCCCGCGGGATAAATTTCAGGCTCGATCGTTTCTTGCCTCTCTGTCCTATGTGGTTTAGACTCAGTGAGTGATGTCTTGGATCGACCACTGTTAATGACCGATGACGGTAGAGGTGGCCTGTCATCGCATGAATGTATAACCTCAATATTTACTTCCCTCACCGGTGACATCGTTTCATGTTTCTTACTTTTTTTTTTGTGATGACTACGTCTAGAGTTGTCACTGACCGACTGGGTCGCGGTCTTTGGAGAGGAAAGATCGTGACGTTCCCCACTCCTTAGATGCTCCTCCGAGCTTACGAGATTTTCCTTGTCCGCTGTTTCATGGCTCACAAATCCTTCGTGATTTCTTGTCTTCGGGCGGACGATTGTGATGATCTTCTTTTCCTGCGAACATCTTTGGAACACCTCAAGTAGAGCTATGAAGAAGCGTAAGTCGGTTAGTAAGATGTGTCCCAAGTCTACAAGAGTTCATGAAAACAGACGGATTTTCACCGGAGGTGCCCATTTTGTGAACATCCACTCCATTAACATCAGTGATGCAGTCGCCTTCAAATGCTTTTCCAGTCAATGGACTATCCGAAGAGACAAATGATATTGTGGTTCCACTCTTGGACACACAGTTCTCCAATAGGATTCCAACTCTTCCTGGCGGTGCATAAAGAATGATTTCTTTTGGCATTATAGTTCGCTTGAGTGTCTAGTGTCTTATTTGCTGTTTGATTCTTATGATTGAAATCAACTTCATTATGAGAGTTCCAGAGTGTCAACTTCTTTCCTACTTCTTATACTACTCTCCTTGTTTGGCAAAGCTCTTGAGGTTTTGAAAGGAGGGGGGAGTTCCCAATTTGGGGTTCGGATCAATCATCCTACGGAATCCTATGTAGATCGACTTTGAACGTGATGGTCGGAGTAATAAATCTCCGACGAGCAGCCGTATGCCCTGAATTCACGGCCGGGCGTTAGGGGCTGTTTTAAAGGCGTCAATTGGATCTCATGACATTCACACCTATCATCGATGATGGGGTCAACGTATGCAGATATAAGTATAATATGACTGGACGAGACAACAACAACAGCAACAACAACATAATATTATTATTATTCTCACAAAAATGACTGGCTGTGAACCAACACTCGCCATCCTGACATACTCTACCTTGCACTGATATCTCACCGAAGAACTTGGAATGGAGTTTATGACAACCAGATTAGATAGTTAACGCGGTAATTGCGATCGCCCTGCTGACTTTTCACAAATCGTTCAACTAATCATCTTCTCACAAAAACTACTGGCCGTGAACGTACACTCGCAATCCGGGCATACCTTGCACAGAATATCTCATCAAAGGACTTGGAATGGAGTTTATGAGAACCAGAGTACCTGGGTAGTTGCACGGTAATTGCGACGCACTGCTGGATTTGTCACATATCCTACCCTGGCGCAAACGGTGTGTGCTTTCAACAAAATCAGCATTCAAGAATGGCATTAGTCAACGATGGATGATGACCTGGTCGAACGTTATCCCATTTGGAGTTCTGGAATTCTGGACACTGATTAGCTCTTTCATTTTTGACAGTAGAGCGACTTAAAACATACTGACGTTTCATCATAGTGTCGTTTTGTTCCCAAGTTCCTCTTGTGTTTTGCGAATCTGTTCCAAATTAGATTCCCCTCCCCAAACGCTGACAAATGACTCCCTCTCCGCAGCTAACGCCTCGTTTGAATCAAACAGCAAAGTCTTCTTCTCTGAATCCAACACATCCCCGTCTCCATCAGCAGCAGATACCATCCTCTTGATGGCCCTTATTGCCTTTGAGCAAGGCAGATCCAAAATTGGTCCCACTATCAACCTCATTGCAGCCTCCACGGCACTCTCTCCATCTTCTCCCACCCCATCGGCATAACTCAAAGACTTGGCCTCCTCCTCCCCTAAAACACATTGTCCCAGGAGCAACATTTTTAGAGCCCTCGACCTCCCCACCCTTTCAACCAGTCTTCTACCCCCGCCCCATCCAGTCGACGCCCCCCTCCTGGCATGAACGAATTGAACACGTGCATCCCGAGAGAGGACCACAAAATCGGTACATGTCGACAGCTCTGCTCCTCCACCGACGGCGTAACCATCAATGGCCGATACTGAAGGGACCGGAAGAGAACGTAGGCGATTCGTAAGCAGGGTCATGTGATGATTCATCGCGGACCCTTTCTGAAACGGATGATCATTGGATGGCCGCGCCTGGTCACGAAGATCGAGTCCCGAACAAAAATTTCCCCCTACGCCCGTAAGAATGACTGCCCTAGAACGGTTCTCGCCATCGGACGCGTCGTCCGCAGTTCGGTTTGCGGACCAAAGTTCCAGAGTTGACACGTGATGATCGAGATGCTCCATCATACTAAAAGTTAGAGCGTTTCTGCGCCGGGGGTTGCGCAGAGTTAGAATAGCGACACTATCATCATTTTGGAAGGTGAGTGTTGAATTCGGGATGCTTTCATTTTCATTATTTTGTGGTGCGGACGAAAAGTTCACTCGGAAGGAGGTTGATGCTGAGGCTGACGTTAGAGAAAATTCGCTGGCAGAAAGTCGGAGTCGCCGCTTGCAATGTGAGCAGATAATCTTCAGGCCTGGGTAGATCGTCGATGACGATGAGATCATAATTATGGATTCGGATTTTGCTTTCGACGTGGATCTGATTGTAGTACGATTATTATTCTCTATTGGAGCGTTCCCAAAATGAAGTCAAGCGCTCGTTGCTTAGGCCGATGCTTACGTGGTGACAAAAACAAATCTTGCCCACTAATTTTGTAGTGTCTGATCGATTTCTGATCCTTACGTCGACAAAACCCCTTATGTGACAAAAATCATTCTTTGTTTTTTTTTGTTCCCGTTGAATACGGTGACAAATGCTACTTTAACTTTTGTCGGCCGACAAAGTTCCCAATCTTTGAGGAAATCCCACATTTCAACTTCAACAAATAGTCCCATCAGTCATAAAAATCCAATTCCAAAAACAGAATCATGGACTTTACCATCGTCGAACCCCTTCTAGAACTCTTTTCATCCACTGTCAGCGAGTTTATCCAGGGTAATCCTGACTCAGACGTTCTCCTCTCTCTTCTCCTGATAATCTTTTGTGCTTTTGACTACCTCCAACTCCCGTCCCCTCGAAAAAAAAGACGTCGAATTGAGAAGGTGTTTATAGATCCAGTGTTGAACATGCCACGTCCTCTTGAGGTAAGAATGAGCACTTGGTGGCTCGAATATATGGTAAATCATCGCCTGGATGATCCACGTTGGGCAACTCAATTTCGGCGTAGATTTCGGCTTCCGTATGAA
>JALLPF010000225.1:0-13452 GCA_036939455.1 Cyclotella distinguenda | reverse complement strand
CCGTCTTTCTAAGTGACGCAGCATGGGCCATTCGCTCAACCTATCATACTGTACTAAAAGCCAGCCCAGGTGCTGCAATTTTTGGTCGGGACATGCTCTTCGAACAATCCCTTCCTAGCGGACTGGCTCAAATTGGAGAACACCAGCAAAGACAAACAGATCTAAACTACACCCGAGAGAATTCCTCCCGTGTTGATGTTTACCAAGTTGGTCAAAAAATACTACTACACAAAGATGGTATCCTCCGCAAAGCAGAGTCCGTTATCAACGTGGACCATGGACTATCATGTCTGTGCATACGAACGGAACAAACAGGGTTCAATGTGGAAGCAAATCAGAATGGATGAATATCCGGAGAGTAATACCTTATTTTGACACAGTCAGTCCTGCCATGGCCCTCAAACCTACATATAAGTAAGGAGGTGCATAGAGCTCTACTCTTATGTAGGAACATTTGGGGCTTCCTTGACACGTTGCCTTGGTAAGGTATCCTTTCTTAGAATACCGCTGACCACTCGCTTACGCACTAGCATCAGCTCCGGTCGGAACCACGGCCGACCAAGATAGACGATTAACACTACATAATATTGATGTTTACCAATCACCCTGTTATCCCAACCAACCCTCCCTTAGTAAATCTCCGGTAGCCTGCTGTCCACCCCCCCCCCCCTACGCTTGACCGCAGGTCATAATAATTATTATCCTCACTGGTCTTCACGACAGGTTACTGGATCAATCTGATCCAAACAGCGCGTCAAAAGGACCGCCCGTATCGTCAATACTGATCCGAACAGATTCATCGATCCTGTGCTGGGTAGAGTGTCGCGAGACCCTATCTTAAAAATAGCACTGCGATAATCGCATCGAAAGACCGTTATCTGCCGCTGCGATAACCGCGATGAAGAACGTTATATGCCATTGCGATAACCTTGTCGAAAGACCGTTATCTGCCGCTCGATAAATTGTCGAAAGACCTTTATCTCGAAGCCATCGCTAGATAGCTAAGTCTCGCAAGAGCCCTATCTCGAAGGAGCGCCGATAGTCAGTCGAAAGACCCCTATCATAAATTAATTAATAAACTATGAGTGAATTAATTAAAGCGCAGCGGTTACCCCAATTTGGATGGTACCCCGCCTGGGTCAACACCGACGATAAAACCGGTGCCCCCACCAAAGCCAAAAAGATCAGCTCTGCGCTTAAACAGCCAGACAGAAGTAATCTTCACTTCTGACAAGAAGCAACAGAAGGCAAAGATCGTCCCTGACCAGGGAGTATTCGGCGTAGAGTTATACCTCATGTATACTCTGCCTGATTTTCAAACAAAAATCATTAACAACATCTTTCCTGAAAGGCTACAGGAAATGGCGAAACATTGTTTCGTTACATGGACCTGTGTTTTCAACACACAGGCCGAACAACGTGGCGTGCCGTTGTCATGAAAATGTCGAGCACCCCTGGGTTCGTGAAAACGAAAGACTCTTTTAAAGAAGCCCAGATTAATTGCCTGGAGTCAATTGCCCGAATGAAAAACATCGGCAACCAATTGATTCGGTTTTTGCGAAATATCTGCAAACCGCAAAACATGCTAGTTCATGATTTTGCCAGGCGTCGAACCCAATTGTTTGGGTATCTCAACTCGGATTGTTGCGCTACACGCTCAATCGACCAACCGCCGAAGAACGAGCTGAACAGTTCTTCTTGGCGATGCCAAAGTTGTACCAGAACGCGTACGCCCAGAATCTACTGAGGTCACCGACTCAGATGACGTTCTGGTCTCCTTTTTCGGGCAGTGCTTGTCTAATGACACACAGCCGAACGTCAACTTGACAAAAAAGGACCACGACAGAAAGACTTCTCAGTCTTCTGGTAAACGTGGACGGGACACCACCAATCAACGCGTCAACCGCGATCGTGGTCGCTCGACCGACACTTGGAACAAACGTTCCAAAAAGTCTCGTCAAGGTCACAGCTCCCACCGTGACTCCCAGGACTCCTATCGCGATTGCAAAAACAAAAGCGAATCGAAAACCAATAGAGACTCCAAGGGCAAGTTCAAAGGACGCTCTCAGTCCGGAACAAACGATCGCAAATCCAATTGTTTCAAAAGCAATCAAGCACATCACGCTGATCAGCCTTCTGAGAGCCCGTCCATTGCAAGCAGCTCTAAACGCTCGCACGGATCGAGATCGTCTAATGTGACTAGCTCCAGTCAATCAAATGACTTCCATTTCGCCCACAATTTGGGCTTCATCAAGCCAACAACAGCTCCAATTGTGCCCAAGTATTCTCTTCAACCTAAGGAGAAACTTGCGGCGTGGAAAAAGCAAGGCCCACCACCTGCTTTGCCAAAACTGAAGTTACCTGCTCCGGCACCTCCAGTTGTGCTCGCTCCTTGCATTCCTGCCACTCACAGGAAGCCAGTGAAAAAGCAGCACTACGTGCATGGATTAGCCTATTTGGACGACAATAGTGCTAACTATTCCGAGCATCTTCCTCCTCCCCAAAGGATGACGAAGACTGCGCGCAAGACCACTTGACTTGTCGCGCCGGTGATTGTTACGTGTGTAAGTCCTTGTATAGGCAATAAATTAGTACAGAGTTGTGATTACACTCCTCTCCTCTCATTGGATACATTTTTAGATACCATTTCTGAAATTGTAGTACTTACCTTTTCCACACGTGATTTTTCGTTTCAAAAATCTTTTACAATTACCGGGAACGCACCCAAATTTACTGCCGACGAGAGAACGAGCATGCACACCTCTTACAATGCCCAAGCAAGGATAGAACTTCCCTCCATCAGGAGATGACAAGAAAAATATCACTGTGGATGGATGCTCACTCGAAAATGCAGGCTCTTGCCAAATCCACTACCTGATTTATCTGTGACAAGGGATTCTCTCTCTCTTTCAAAACCTTGGTGGCATGCCAGGGCCATTAGCCGAATCTCAGGACCTGATTGGATGGTGACACTTCATGGAGGGGAAATCTCGAGCCACTTTCGGTCAGTCCAGGAAACCTACCTTGCCAGGACAGACCCTAGAATGACAGTCGATGCACAGGATTGTCAGTTTATAACTCAGTTACTACGACACACACACAGCTAGTGGATCTACCGCAACATGTCACTCCATCATAATAAGATATGCCTGCAAGCCCTGCAGTAACCTGAGGGCCTCCTCCCAGAGGCGGAACGCTTATTGGAGATGGACCCGGACTCGATCCCAGATAGCCAGGCATTCCTACTCTAAGTGGATTTTACAACACTGCAAGAGCACAACACTGACCAGATACACTACCGGGTATTAACAACACGAGCTGTTGAACGTGCATCTTCCTACCCACCGACTATCACTCCACCCTGCATCTTGCCCAACAGCTGAGACAAGCAAGTAGGAAATATACAAATATGTAAGACCGGCTTTGACAAAAGAGTCCATGCTGTGTCTGTCACCCGTCGAAACGGATGCAATGATGTCACGAAATTCAAATTTGTCAATTTTGAGATTTTCATATGCACAAGATTGGATTGAAGCAATCTGTTCAACGATGTTATTGATTCTGCAGAAGAGTGTTAGATTTCAAACTAGAACTTCTGGCCAATCTGAGTGTTGAGCATTTGTGGGGGTGAGACAGACTTTGATTACGATTATCTCAAAATGTCAAAATGAAAAAGTTATAAACATCTGTTCGGACAGGAGCTACCTGGATACCAGAAATCATGGATCACTTTTGTCAAATCCTGTCTAATATGTTGTATCCTCAACCCTGCACAGGAGGCGCTTCCAGTTACATGCGGATAGGAATTAGTCCTGCCGCCCTGACAGTTGCAATAAGTTGGCAATCCAAAAGCTCTCGGTGGAACTGTACCAAGTCAGTAGTTGGGTGCAATTTGCTGAGCTACTATTATTAATTTATCATAGACATCAATGATCATGCTGGTCTTCTCAACACGAGAACAGATGATGATTATGACCGTGAAATGAACTTTGCCATGATTCCCCGAGCACCAACCTAGAACCAGCTCAGGCCCTCCCACTCAAAGGCTGCATTTCCCAATTCGCCCCCGTCCCCACCTTGTGCATATACTTGGCTGTACTCCACAAATTCTCCCAAATATACGGATAATAAGCATACCTCACTCCATGCTTCTCGCACACCCTCCTCACCGTGGGAGCAATGTAGGGATACCACGCTGAACTCATCCGAGGAAACAAATGGTGCTCCACCTGAAAATTGAGTCCACCCGTGATCATACCAGCAACGACTCCGCCGTAGGTCGATGAGGTCTCAACTTGGGATTTGAACCAGCAGACAGGTTCCCCAGTGGTGCTATGGGAGGCCGTGGGATCCCTGTCGGAATGTTCAAAGTTGTGGGAAAGGACGAAGAGCCCCGAGAGCATGAGGCTTTCGCTGACTCCCATTAGCAGAATAATAGCGGCGGTGGAGATGTGGAATCCGTTGTTGGCAAAGGGACGGTAGATGTTGAGATAGAGGTAGAGTGCACGTAGGGCCATGGCGTATTTACGACGTTGGACGATGAACTCGTTGTCCATTTTGATACCGACGTAGGCAGCCCCGGCGTGACGTAGATCAATGATTTGAGGATTGAAGACCATGCTCAGCCAGTAGAAGCTCAGCATGATGAGGAAGTAGACCCCCTGAAATCGATGCCACCATCGTCTCTTGGGGTGACCAATGGGATAGTCGTTGAAGTTGAAGACTGGTTCGGAGGAGAATGAATCGGGGTCTTTGGAGGAGTGGTTGGTGTAGGCGTGGTGAGTCCAGTGCTGGGCGAGCCAGGACCATTTGCATCCACCAATGAGGTCGGCCCCGAAGCCGAGGAGGTCGTTGATGAGAGGATTTCTGGAGGCTGCTCCATGGTTGGCATCGTGCTGAATAGGTCAGGAGAGAATTGTGGGTAGTGGATGTTGGATAGGATCAGTCAAGATAATGAGATTGCAGTATGTTGAGGCATGAGGGTTGAGTGTTGACAAAAATAATAAATGGTTTTAACTCTAACCTGCACATTCAGCCCAATCCAAGCCTGCGCAATCCCAAACGAAACAGCAATCAGCACGCCCTTCCATACGGTCAATCCCCATCCCAACTCCACCAAGTTCGTAAACTCCGTCGTGGTTGCGAATATGTACTGCATCCCGAAGAAAAAGGCTATGTAGAGCGCGGCCCGGAAAAAGAACCCGGTGGTGCCGAATTCACGCCCACGACGGACGATTTTGAAGACTTCGGATTTGATCTCGCGTTCGAAGGGGGTGTCGAATTTGTACCTGGAACGAAACCGAGGAATAGTTAGAAACGAACGTCCTCCTCGGCATGATGACCCCCCACCACGACGACATGACTCACTCGCTCTCCCACCCCTCAATCACGCCGACCTTCGTCATCTTCTCCAAATGTTTGTCCGTATGATACGGATGAATCATTTTATACTGAACTGTCACATCATTTCCACCGAAGAATCGAATGATGTTGCCGCCTGGGTGGGGGAAGGAGGAAATGTCGTAGACAACGCCGGAGATGGAAATTTCGAGCGGGCCAAGGGTGTTTTTTGTTGGGGCATCTTTGGGGGTTGTGGCGGAGTCAGGTCGACGGTGACGGAGGGTCGTTTCGGGGCGGCACATGGTCTACGGTAATGCGACAAGGTGTCGAGGGCGCTGCTTCTTCTCCTTTTAGGGAGGGGTTGTCAGCTGTTGGCGAAGAAGTATGCTGCTATGGTATGCGTCAACAAGACGGAACAAACCGGACGGACTGCGGGCGACGACGTGGTTTCGATATAGGGTACATAGGTAAATGATATTCTATAAGTAGGTACTTACCTACCTAGGTAGGTAAATCTGGAGCCGAGATTGGAATTCGAAAATCTAAATAATATCAAACGAAGGATTATATACCTGTCAAGCAAGTAGTATTTTTTATTTTACTCTCCTGAACTTTACCCACATGAAATGGGCTTGACATCTTGTGATCAAAAATGATTTCTTAAAAAAGGGTCGTCGATAGAAAATGAAACCCGTTCAACTCTCCCGACCGCCATTTTCACCGAGCAAAACCGTCGGCCGAATGTACCTCCACTTTTTCTCATCATCCGCAGTGTTACCGCGCGCAGTAATGTCACAACATGACAACATCATCGTTCAAAACCGTACATGGTCAATCTTACACCATGTTCTGGACTCCATTCGTGTCAACCTACGGGTCTCATGGACATATTTGTTCAATACTGATCGATGGTATCCTACTCCTATCATGTTCCTTCCATAATATTTTGGTGAGTCAAATGATTATGTTTGACCGCTTGCATCATTTTCAGGATGGTCGTCCGTGGTTACAATATTCCAACTTACTGAGAAGTAACCATTAACCATTGATACTCTCAATCATTCATGTGGTCTCAAGATCAATCACCAGACACTCAATCATCGTAGAGTGAAACCATTAAGTATTTCACAACAATCAGTATTCTTGCATTCCTCTGCGGAGTTCAATCTCTTGACAATTACTATCTTCGATCCAAGGGCAGTATAGTTACAACAACTGAAATGAGTGTCAAGAGCGCCGACTCTCCTGAAATGAGTGTGAGTGTCAAGAGTGGTAACAATCGTGAAATGAGTGTCAAGAGTGACACAAATCCCGAAATGAGTGTCAAGAGTGGTAAATCTTCCGATATGAGTGTCAATAGTGGGAAATCTGACGACATGAATGGCAAGAGTGGGAAATCTACCAACATGAGTGTCAAGAGCGGTAAATCATCAGATATGAGCATAAAGAGTGGAAAATCAACTGACATGAGTGTCAAGAGTGGGAAATCTAAAAATTCGAGTGTGAGGAGCGGCAAATCTGACGAAAATAGCATGTCTATGAGCACAAAGTCATCAAAGTGACTGTGAATTCTGAATGAATGAAAACATCATGGGCTAATATAAAAATGTCAAACACTATGTATTATTAAAAATCCTAATCTTTATGTTCGCATTGTAGTAGACAAAAATGTACAAACTATAATGATTTAAGAGTATCCTAAACCAAATATGTCTGTTTATTCACACCGAAGGGCAGGTCAATATGAATGTGCTGTACCCACAACTCAACTCTTTAGATTGATAGTAATGGGCAGAAACAATTGGTTGCATTTTATCTTTATTTCCAAAGCCACCCTGAGGTACATCGCATTGTAAAATTATCTACGTTCGGTTAGTAAGCTATCGACATGAGCATCATATCTTGTATCAATGTGCACATCATGGTTGCTTAGAGGATAAATAATGGGGAGGGTTTGAAAAATGGGTTCCACAATTCTATTGCTTCGAAACTGATGTTTGCCCGGTAACAAATGTTCCACAATTCTTTTGATTCGAAACTGATGTTCGCCCGGTAACAAAGACAATGATTGCGCACTCAGCACGCCGTGTTTTGATCCTACGACGCTCGCAATTTAACTGTTTCATGGCCACTGAATTGATTCGAACAGCATTACAAAAATCTCAAAAAAGGACGGTCACGATGTCTCTCATCATTTTTTGGACCTGCTCCTGAGCCCTGAGCAGTCCAATACCGGATAATCCGTTGGGGATAGAGAGTTGAACTGAATTGATTCGAACAGCATAACGAACATCTCAAACAAGAACGTCTCTCTTCATTTTTGGGACCTGCTCCTATGCAGTCCAATACCGGATAATCCGGGATTAGAGAGTTGCAGATGACAGATCGATGATGATGATGATGATAAAGGATGATTGTCTTCGGATTACATATTGCGCCCCCCGGGCGCTTTTTTGTCGGCGCGCGCTTTTTCCATCACTGCTATAATATTTACAAATAATTGTAGGCAATAATATTATTATTATTCACAACGAAAGGTAGTCGATTTCCAGTGAAACTTTCAACAAGAGCAACTTTACCGCGCAAAACCGTCGGCATCACACAACACACAACCGAATGACCTTCCATTTTTTCGTCATCCTCAGTGTTCCTGCGCGTAATATTGTCACATCATCATCATCATCATAACATCGTCGTTCAAAACCATCCACGGTCAATCTTACACGATGTTCTGGACTCCATTCGTGTCAAGTTACAGGTCTCATGAGGTGCATCGTTCAATACTGATCAATGATATCCAATCATGTTCCTTCCATAATATTTTGGTGAGTCAAATGATTATTGCTAACCGCTTCCATCAATTTCAGGACGGTCGTTCGTCTTCGTGGTCGAAACGTTTCTACTTGCTAACCATCGATTCTCTCAATCAATCCATGTGGTCGCAAGATCAACCATCAGATAATTAATTATCTTACACCATGAAGTATTTATTTACAATCGGTATTCTTGCATTCCTCTGCAGAGTCAAAACTCAAACCGTCCCAACAGAAAATGAATATCTTCGATCCAAGGGAAGTAAAGTAGCGACGACTGAAATGAGTGTCAAGAGTGACAAATCCCACGACATGAGTGTCAAGAGTGGTAAATCTACCGACCTGAGTGTCAAGAGTGGGAAATCTGACGAATTGAGCATGTCTGTCAAGAGTGGTAAACTTCCTGATGTGCGATCTAAGAGTGGTAGAAATCGTGAACTGAGTGTCAAGAGTGACGGATATACCGAAATGAGTGTAAAGAGTGACAAATCCCACGACATGAGTGTCAAGAGTGATAAATCTACCGACATGAGCGTCAAGAGTGGGAAAAATGACGAAATGAGCATGTCTATCAAGAGTGGTAAACTTCCCGATGTGCGACCAAAGAGTGGTAAAAATCGTGAACTGAGTGTCAAGAATGACAAATATACCGAAATGAGTGTCAAGAGTGACAAACATCCCGACATGAGCGTCAAAAGTAGTAAAAATCATGAACTGATAACCAAGAGTGGCAAATCTACCGACACGAGCGTCAAGAGTGGGAAATCTGACGAAATGAGCATGTCAATAGGATCTAAGTCGTCAAAGGGACTGTGAATTCTTAATGAACGAAGACGAAGAGATTTTGACAATGCCTCCTGTCTCTCTGTTGTATAAGTAATCATTAAAACACTAAATGTATGTACCCTTGAATGTAGTGATATTCATTGTTGGAGACTTGTACCCTCTCTCCGTAATCATGTCGTTTACCAAAATTTGGGGGCAGTGACAAACCCAACAAGAACACAGTTCTCCCTGATACATCCTCAGACTGGCATGAAGGACAAAATGATGAATGAATTGCACGAAATGATTCGAAAGTATTAAACAAGCCACCACCAGAGAGCCCAAAATTAAAAGCACACAGGTAATACTTATCCTTCGACCACTCTCCGCCCTCTTTCCTGCCCCTCTGTGAGTGAGGGCACAAATGTTAAAAATGAAGTGCACCACGAGACGAACGCTCCGTCGGGATCATAGATGGGGCACGGTTTGTACAAGTATGATTGCGTGAGCATCAATGAAAGCCTGGGCCAGAATTCAAATCAAGGAATACAACTACCCTCAAATAGGCCCATGTAACTATCAATCACCAATCGTCGTACCAGTAAACATTAAAACCCACGGTTTGAAGCAGCGATGTAGGGCTCATTAAGAAGACTATTTTAACTGATACGATATGTTCATAAATTCTTTCCCCAAGTGTGCATAACATCAACAGCCCGCCACATCTTGGAATGAATACTCTCCTCCACAACCTGCTCAATATAACTCAGGGCATCATCATCGCTTAATTCAAGTTTAAACCGTCCACGCATGGCCCAAACAGCATCTTCCAGTGATTGCGTCGGCGAGACGTTCATCTTCGATTGGGAGATGGTGCGTATTTGCGAGAGCAATGCTCGAACGCTGTGAGGAGTCCGCAGGGTGAGGAATGCGGCTCCCGTGAACGAGAGGAAGCGTGCAAAGTTATCGCTATCCCGGCCACCGAAGCCACGAATCATCTCGTCAGTTATTCTCATTGGTAAATAAGTTTTCGGGTCATGACCAAGAATAAAGGAGAAATCGCAATGCAGCAGTTGACCGTTTTGATGAAGTAGAATGTTGTCGAGATGACGATCGCCCACGCCCTGGTGTAGCAAACATTTCGAATATAATATTAGATTCGTCGCGCAACAGACTTGTGTCGAGAGGAAAGCGTACCTACCAGCAGATATGTAACCACACAGTATCCGGCGCAACTTTTGACATAATTATCCATCACATCCTTCGTAATGAAATAAGGTGCATCCTCTTCGTACCCAGCGGCCCGGAGAAAATCCTGAATAGGATTATCAAACATGATTCCATTCGATTTTTGACGGAATCCACGGAGGGACCGATACTTGCACCAACTTGCGCTCGGCAAATGCCCCCCATCCATCCCTTCGATCGAAACATTAGAATCATGAGTGTCGTCCATGTTGGTGCCTTTGCTCGAATGACATGAGCCCGAGGCCGACTCGAGTCGTGTTGAAAGACCGGAATCGCAGAGTTGCGAGAGGGGGACGGTTCCCGATACCCACTCTATGAATCCTTTTCGGGCTCCCACCGGTAGACATCGAAAGGTTTTTAATCTAAGATCGAGACCCGATACTTTTAGGATATCCCTGCATCTCTCAATGAATTGAATGACGAGAAGCTCTTGACGAAGATCGTCGGTGTGTTTGTAGAGGAGCAGGCGTTTATGCGGGTACAGCTCTGTGGAAGGGGTTTCCACACTTACTCGTATTTGAAGTTGAATTTTCTACGCCGTGGGGTGAATTATGCAAAAAGCCGACTGGGTCATGGATGGCACGGATCATGGCACTACAAACCGTTGAGAAGAGACAATGTATTCACCTCTTGTCCCGCGTCATAATCTTCGGCATCTCCATGCTCATCGAATGCCACGGCATTGTCATATAAATATATTGTGGCGCTGGATTCGATGACATTAACTTCTTTCCAAACAGGACACAAGTTAATGAACCCACACCCCATCTCAGTCTGGTTGGGATATAATACCCCCGAATCATCCGCACGGTCATCTCTGGAATCGATGGCTCGGGGCGTGGTTGATATTTTGAAAGCTAGGGTCTTGGGAAATCCCCAATTCGACCCGGACTCAAAGATGAGAATGTTGTTTTTGGTCCATCGATGTGACACGACCTCTCTTTGACTTGGTCGTTTCGGACTAATGTACAGTTCGCTGCAATTCAAAATCATTACAGTGTCTAACAATACCACCTAATAGTAAATCAAACAATCACGCCGTGTTGGTCTCACCTCGCTCCAGTCTCCTTTACAACCCCACCCACCGACCCCGTGACGACATAGGCCTCACCGCTCCCATTCGCCTTGCAACTCAACGGAACCGTACTCTTCAAACCCACGACCTCCACCCTCGTCCTATAAATTACATCTCCACCACCGCTCGCACACTCAAAACACAGCAGCATGGGAAAATGTGCACTTGGGAGTACATAACATTCCTCGGGATCCACTCCGGTCAAAATTTGGTTGGAATCGACGGGGTTTTGTATCGGGAATCGATCGAGGAGTCGGAGCGACTCGCGAAAGGTTTGGGTTACCAAGGACAGTGCTTCTTCCTTGGAGCGGGAGAAGTACGCGGCCATTTTTCGGGGGAGGGATTTAACGAGGGTCGTTTGAATGATGGTGGACGTGTCGTCTATTCGGTTGAGGATGTGGGACAGGTTGTCGAATGTTTGGAGTGGAGTTTGGGGGAGTGGGAGCGGAAGTGGGGAAGGGACGTCGATGGGAGAGGTCTGTTTTTGGAACACGTTCGTGAATGAGAACGATGGTGCCTGTTTTAATGTTTCAATGGATGGCGAGGTACCGTTCTTGTCTTTACGGGCGGTTCTACCCCTGCTCCCTTTGAGTAGTCGTAAGATCGACGGGTTCTTTCCTTTGGTACCATTCTTGAACGTCTTCTTGTTCGTGGGCACGGTACTTTCGTCGTTGGCGGGGGAGGGACACCGACCCATGGATATGGATTCCCCCTCCTCCATGTCGGCCGAGCATGATTTTGTGTCCTGCACGGTAGTATACACGGTAGTATCCACCTCGTGATCCTCTCCCGATGGTTCTGAACCATGGTGCGACTGCTGTCGCCGTATATTTTTCGACTCTCCATTCATCGAGACTACCTCAGAGCATCGGGCCAACATTCCTTCGTCGAGACGACGCTGCGCACACATCATCAATTCAGCAGTCTTCTTTTCCTCCTCTTCCCCACTGGTCTCCAAAACTCCAACAAACGATCTCAGCAGAAAATACAATCGCCGGCATGTATTGGGATTATTTAGCGATTCGTCCACCACGAGTTCCAACAGTTCCCGTCGTTTATCCGCGCATGCAATCCCCAACAATTGAATCAAATGAGCATCCAGTACCTCCTCTACCACATTTGAAGGAGAGGACGTGACAATCATTCGGATGACATCGATGCATTCGTCCACAGTACGCGGAGAATCCTGACATGTCCACCCCATCTCATACCCCGCCGCCTGATATCTCATGGACTGCACCACAGCAACCATTGAATCCCAATACTCAAACACTCCTTCCCCGCTCATCATTGTAATATTTTGCTGTTGTTCTCGTGAACCAATCTTCAACCTACACTCTTTTAAAGTATTCCATTTGGCAATGGACAAAACCCCCCCTTTGGCAACAAACGAGGCCAACCTCTGCAACTCCGTCTTTTTCGGTCGTTTGGGTGCCTCCACTTTAGTCTCTGGTCCCACACAGGCCCACCAAGTCTCCGCCACGACAGCCCGCACATCCACCGGTTTACTCCTCACAACGACCTCCCTGTTATTCTTTCCCAATACTCCCATGACAACCTCACCCCCACTTTCCAATCTTCCCTTGACATTAGCATACTCGACCATGTCTCCATCCACCTTTAACACTACATCCCCCCGATTCATCTCACGGTAGCATTTCGTCACCATGGCAAATTCTCCCACGGACTTCCATTCAATACCCTCCAATCCCCCAAATAATACGGTGTTGTACATGGTAGTCCCGTCATACAAAGTGAGCAGTGCGGGCCCAAAGTGATTCCAAAGTACCTCCAATCCCAGCTCGGTCCTCGTGTGCAACAGAGGAATCCCATTGAGAGAATGAAGGATGGAGTTGACGAGGAGTCCGGCGGCGGAGGCCTCGCTTGTGGGATGGAGAGAGCGGATGCAGAGGCCGAGATGGAGGGGGGAGAGGGGGGGAGTAGAAGGGAGGGGGGCGGAGTAGAGGGGGAGGGTGGTTAGATAGGTTGTGCGGGGGTCCATTGGAGATGGGACGATTGGTCCGTTTAGGTGGGTAGTTGGAGTTGGTTGGGTTGTTCGCAATGGCGGCATTGCAATATCTACAGTAAGTACGAACGAACGTACCCAAAAAGCACTATGTTGTGGTATGGTATGGTACTTAGTATAGTAAGGTATTGGAGTTGAGGGATCTCTCAATTTTTGTTTCGCGAATAATTACTTTTAATAAACTG
>JALLPF010000224.1:0-13481 GCA_036939455.1 Cyclotella distinguenda | reverse complement strand
GTGAAAAAAAATGCTACTTATACTTACTTATAAGTATATACTTATACTAATTTTGTAAAATGCTAGTCCGAAGAAAAATGGTTCTATTCACTATTAGTTCCTACGATTAGGGTAACGTAAACGAAAGGTAAACGCCGAGGGGGTCGAGCTCATATCTACTCATACTCAAGGATACATACAGGTGTGGAATTCAAACTTCATACAAAAACGGCGATAAGTTTTCCCTTGACAAACCTTTCAATCAAACTGAATCCCTGGTCCACGTTCGCGTTCACGGTTCTCATTGGTCTTAACAACCCCTCCATCGAGCCTCCATCGTCACTAATCGACACTTCATTTCGAACCAACAACATGCCATCCAAGAAACGCAAGGTAGTAGAAACAGACCTCCCCCCCACGGAAGCCACTCCAAAAAAGTCCAAAAAAGAACTCATTGCCGAGGCCAAAGCCCGAGCTCGCGCCTACGCTGAGACCCTCAAGGCTCCCAAACCCTCCGCCCTACAACATACACCAAAACCAGACTTTGCCTTCGCTCCTCCCCGGGAAGCCATTGACCGAATCTTCTCCCCGAGACCTCCCGTACGAACAGGGGGATTTCCCGCCGCGGCGTACTGTGGATGCGGTCCAACTCCCGCCCATGTTTCGGAGGCGTGGCGTTTCGGAGGCGATCGGAAAGATGGTGAGGTGGAGAAGGGAGGGATGGGTGAGAAGACTGGTGGACTTTCGGTCGCGGGGTCTTCGATGGCGGAGTATAATCGAAGGAAGAGGTTGGCAGCTGGCGGAAAGAAAGATGGGAATGAACATTCGACCGTTACTAGAGGTGTAGTCAAGAGGGATCCACCCATGATTTCGGGGCCGATCGGTTCTATTACTAGTCCCAAAGGAAATTTGAGTACTTCTGCTCCCGTGGTTGCCGAGACACAGGCCAAGATGAATGTACTTAAATCACCAGCCATTGGAGTCACTGCAATGGAGAGAAAAACTAATGAAAATGTCTCTCTTCCGAGAAGCGCAGCGAGGAGGGACCCCCCCATGATTTCCGGCCCGATTGGATCCGTTGCCAGTCCGAAAGGAAATCTAGTCACTTCTGTACCCGTCGTTGCAGAAAACCATGCCCAGTCGATTGGCCCTACAACCCCATCCGTCACAATGCCTGCAAAGGAGAGAAACACGAATGAAATTTCTAATGAACCGAGGTGTGGAACCAAGAAGGATCCGCCCATGCTTTCTGGCCCAATCGGTTTCACTTCTAGTCCAAAAGGAAATACAGGCACTCCTATGACGGCGGTTGTACACACGAATGCCCAACCGAAGGTCCGCACACCCCCATCCATCGCTGAATCTGAACAGGAGGGAAAAGCAAATGGAAATTCTACTCATCCGAGGAGCGAAGAAATGAAGGATCCACCCGTGGTTTCAGTGACGACGGGTACTATTGCTAGTTCTAAGGGAAACGAGACTTCGGCACCTATGGTTGCAGAAACGAATGTCGGGTCCAATGTCCACGCCATCAGTGAACAGCAACTTGCTGCCGAACCAACAGCGCCGCCTTCTTTTGGACGGAGGATTGTCGGAATATTCTGGTCGTTTCGATCGAAGGTCCACTCAAAGAGTGCACCCGAGCGAATTGCCCCAGAATCATCTGCGCCTCCTTCCCTTGGACGAAGGGTAGTCAGAAGATTCAGGTCGAAGGTCGACACACACAGTCAACGCGAGCAAGTTGCCGCCGCATCCACCGCACCCCCCTCCTTTGGACGGAGAATTATCAGAAGAGTCTGGTCTTGTCTCTTCTACGTCATTACAATTCAATTGGTTTTAGGATTTATCTTCATAGCATCAATCGTTTTGAACTCTCTATCCTCCTCTCCCGAAGGACAGTCCATCGAACTCAATCGGGAAACCGCCCAAACCGACACCACCCAATATCTCTGCTTCGTGGACCATCCCGCCGACTTTTTCTTCCCCGGAGAAACTCCAGGGTGGGTCGAGTCCTGCGATGGAACGCTGGTGCCGTGCCCTCCCTGGGGAAGGTGTCACGGTGGCCTTTTAAGGGATTGCAACGATGCTGGCGGGGAGTACGTAGGATTCATTCGCTTCGTGCCCGCGGCGGGGAAATGCATGCCGAGTGCCGAGGCCAGGAATCTTGTCACGTTAGTGATGGATGCACTTTCAATGATGACAGTGGATCAGCGTTGTCGCTCGTGGAATTTGTTGGGACGTGAGGATGTCATGCTCGAGGATCCTTTCCCTATGTTTCGGCTCGAGAGCGTCGTGGAAAGGGTGAGGAGTTTGGCCGCGGAGCGTTCAATCTTGAACGGTACTGAAATAACTCCGCATCTATTGTTGTGGTTGCAGCCGGTTGACAAATCTGCATTAAGATTTGGTTCGTTCGCGGAGAATGATGACGTGATTGATGCAGTTGGTCTTGCCAGTTGCGTATCTCCGAATTCACTTTCATTTCCGGTAATGTGTACGATTAGAATCATCTCATGGGAACTTGTAGGCGTGCTGGCGAAATTCCTCGGTTACTCCGTTTGGAATTACCCCCTTCCCTCGGTCATCACTTTGGTGCTGCTATACTTGGTCAACATCATTTTCCGCAGAAGACGTCGGCTATCCAAAATTAATAAACTTCTCCGAACAGTGCTAGAGGCAGCGTACGATCGTCTCGCTGAGTGTGACAATGACGAAGGCTACGCGGCTTTGATGCTACGAGATGACATTGGTCTTGAAATGTATCCTACCAATATTCGCGAAAGGGAGTTCGTTTACAACCATGTTTGGCCTCGTGTTTTTATCGAAATTCGTTCAGACAATAGGGTTCGAAAGTTTCGCAAGGATGCTAACGGCAAGAATCTCGAACACTGGGACTTGCACACGCAACCCAAGCGAGGGAGGTTGTTACGAAGGTCTTTGGGGAGCACGCCAAAGCGGGAAAATGGAGAATCCATGGGACAGAGAGCGAGGAGTCGTGACCCCTGAAATGAGCGAGGCCATTGTCGTAGTGCTTTCACACGAAGTTGTCATTTTATTTACTATTATAAATGAAACGAGCAGAACCGTGTGTCAAATAGAGCTAATAATATAAGTAATTATAGATTTGAAAAATTTGTTGTGATAATCTATAAATTATTAAGGAGTTCATTATGTTGACCTATTCCAAGTTATTGTATGTCTTCAGTAATTCTACACTGGCTTCGTCGACTCTGCGATGACAGTTTGGTCTACTCATGGCATTTACAGTCAAAGGGTATGCAACCAACAATGAATATTTTT
Source organism: Cyclotella distinguenda (assembly GCA_036939455.1). Classification (NCBI taxonomy): domain Eukaryota; phylum Bacillariophyta; class Thalassiosirophyceae; order Thalassiosirales; family Thalassiosiraceae; genus Cyclotella; species Cyclotella distinguenda. Next base: position 10,205 of record JALLPF010000224.1, on the reverse strand, counting down.
TCCAACGACTGGTAGTAGTAACCAATGTAATGAAAGTGATAATAAAATTCCTCCAATGCAATCTTCGATCCAATGACACCGATAAAAAACTCTGGCAAAAACTACCGCTGGAAGGAACAATCCAAACAGTATACAGTCCCGCACTGCAAAGTTAACATTCGTCGTGAATTGTTCACCCAATCCAACTGTCGGAGAAGGAACATACTTACACAGAAAAAGGCACAAATTCATCGCCTGAGCACAATCCCCACTCGGAAACGAATGTTCCGATTTCAACGACGACACCAACGATCCATAACGTCTCACAATCCCGCATTCCCCAGAAGTGGCATTGCTCGGACCATTCCTCAATCGCGGTCGTGCGGTGGCAAACGATGCTTTCCCCAACTCGGTGAACACCAGCGTGACCATCACGGTGGCAAAGTAAAAGGCGGTGTGGAAGGTGGCATCGTCGTTCCACCTCTCCGCCCAGGTAGTATTTATTGGTATCGGGCCATTCCGTGTTGGGCGGGATAGTGTGTGAACGAGACCCAGCCATATTGGAACCATGACCGAATTGAAGGCATATCCAAAGAGGAAAATGACGAATTCGACGGGGTGTCGGATCGAAGGAATATCGTGGATGCTTTGATTGAGAGCTGGGAGTTGGAGTTTCTTTGATAGTATTGAGGAGTATATCCATTCGGATTCGTGGAGAGGGGATGTCATGGTCGTGGTCATTGTGACGAAAGTATGCGAAGAGGAGGACAATAGCGGAACACGACACCGTCCAATGCCAATTGTGACAAAATGTTTTACATGGGAATCTATAATATGGAATCTATCGCCGAAAGCATCGCAGTAAATTATTATTACTGTTTATACTTACAATAAGAAGTGGTTGTCTCCATGATGCAATAAGGGATTGTTAGAAGAGAAAGGGGTGCACCACGAATGATGCCTCGATCACCACTTCGGACTACTACGCTGATTTTGACGGTCACCGCAATCTTCCGTGTTTATCGATGGAATCTTGTCAATAACAATTACAATGCTCAGTACGACGAATTTTTAGAAGGCGGGCCTCCTCGTTTTCGAGAGCCCGAGCACTCTTGGGATAAGACGACCTCGTGCTTTCATTTAGACTATATTTGCCATGGCAATGATGAATGGTTTTACCGCCGTAGCGATATCCAATCGAGCCGCCAGCCCACAATCACCTACGTGCAGAATAACGTCACATCCACTCATGGATATATACATGTTGATCGGAGAATTTACTTCAACGTTTCTTCATCGTCGATAACCAATCCTGATGAGGACGTATGCCCAATGTCGCAAACGAAGTTCCATATGGTCATTCAATCTGCGTTTAATGATATGATGGGAGAGTTTTACTCGAGAAGTTTGTTGGATGTTAATCAGGTACGACAACCACAAAAAATACGATGCTCGTCTCGTTGATAATCGAAATGATGTGCAATTCTAACCTTTTTCGTCCTGTATCGCAGCTCATACGTGACAATCCAATCTATATAGCCGACTCGGATCTTCAGATGTACGTTCATTTCGTGGAGAAGAATAAGCAGGTGCTCTTGGAAGGCCACCGTTTATTTCTGCAGGGGTTGCCAAATAACCATGTTTATGATTCATTTTTGGGGTTGCTATCAAACGAGTCATGTCAATGCTTTAAAAAGTTAATATTTTGTGGTTATGTCGTCGAGGATACTTTAACGGACTCCAAATCAGATATTGATTCGGACGAGTTCCAGCAAGACGATTCTATATTATTGGAAGATGACGCCAATGATGCAAAAGTTTTCCGCCCGGATAGCCACATTAAAAGCGTCAAGACGGCATGTACAAGACTCGCCGGGGGGTTCGACCTGAAATCTAAACCCTGTCCTAGCTATCAAGAATTACGGGATGATGTGTACGGAACTCATTCACGGAGGGATTCCAAATTGGCCGAAAAAATACTCCAATATCGAACGGACATTTTAACGCAAACGGGATCCATGGCATCGACCAACATTAGTACGGCAGAGGTGAATCGGTGGACGTTCGTCGGATTGACGAGGCGAAAGAAGCGACGAAAATGGTTGAACATTGATGATGCAATATCCTTGTGCGATGAAGAAATGAGGGAATACAAGGTTGTATGCGTGACAATCGATGTGGAGGATGCGGGTACCCCCGAGGAGCAGGTAATGTTGGATTTGAAACGGGTCCTCCACCGATGCGTTTTGGCAATTTATTCTCTTACCTCGTCACAACACCATCCAAACGCAATTCCAGCTTTTGATGCACCGTTCGTTGCATGTGCTCATTGGTGTTCACGGAGCTCAGCTCACTCAGGGAGTGCTCCTTCCACCTCATGGCCACATTCTCGAACTGCTCCCATGGGTACCTGACTATCTGCAGGGAGGCTGGGTCCAATGGACACACCGCCCCACACCAGTGAGTATCTTCATCTCTTGTGTTTGACACGCAGATGTTTTCACGTCTCCAGCAGCGAAGACTGTTCCCGCAATGACGTGGCTATTTGCGTTGCGCCTTCAAAAAATCACATCACACGTTGTCGTATTTTTTATACAATGAATAGCTTGGTGTCATCTACCACAAAACCGACCTCAACCACCTCGGTTATAAGCTTGACCGTCGGAGTGTGCCTCTTTGTCACGGAGTCAACCAATCCTACGAAGAACTGAAAACATGTTTCATGAATAACAGCACAAAACCGAAATTTCGATGGGATGTGAGGGACTTCAATGTCTCTCCGGTAGTCATTGGCAATTTCTTATCACAGATAGTGATGCGAAAATCTTCCCTCTGCGAGGATATGAAGGTGTATGCAGCTGAGAACGACTTCGTACTTTTCAATGCTTACTGCCGGGAAGACGACATCGATGAAATATTTGTCACGAAACATTACTATAGTAAATTTTGAGAATGTTTTTGTCTATCAAAGAAAAGCTCTTGGTCTCTATAGAACTTCTCATGCCAATAGTATATAATGAAGTAGTAATTCTCGGCCATCCCACACCCAACAGAATACAGACGATGCAGGCAGTAAAAGAAAGAATATATATGAATCGACTTTTGATCGATAACGAAGACATGCGGTTCATCCCGTACAGTTCATCAGACAAGAAAGCAAATAATTTCACGACAAAGTCGAGACCATTCACTAGATTCTAATCCGACGGGTGGCCATGGGATTTTTTAACACCCTCAATTTTAGAAAAGATCTTCTCTAAACCATTTCTATTCGATATCTTCCCAGCGCTAAGACCATTCATCACAGACTTACACCTAGATTTGTTATGTGCGGTCCATCGGAGGAACATGGCAGTCTGGTGCGGGGTGAGTATGTCCATGAGAAGCGAATCGTTACGCTCGGAAGAGCATTGACTTAAACATAGCATGGCACTGCGTAGCTCGTGAGTCGCCATCGTAGTTTTCTGAATGTGTTGAAGTTTCGTGCCAAGATTCTGAGTATTTTTCACCCTAAGTAGAGAAAGTGAGGTGAGATTTGGAGGGAGTCTGCTAAATTTTGAAGTGCAAGCAAGGAATGTCGATGATTTCTGAATGAACTCACTGCTCGTTAGCTTGATTTACGATACGTTCTTCTTGGTCCATTGTCATGGTCAATTCGAAACAGAGTAGCGGCCAAATACGTGACGGGTCATGAGCACTTGAAGTGAGGGCATTGTCAACAGTCCGTTCTTTGTTGACAATGTCTTCTCCTAGTTGCTTAGAGTTGAGACGGTTTCCAGTCGATTTACTCCCCTTTGCTTGGACAGATTTCAGTCTTTGATTACATCCATTCATGAAGAATTGCGAGGAGTTCATCATGAGCCAAATTGAGAAATGATTGTGTGTGGACAGAACAGCTTGTCGAAGACAATTATATTGGTGGACAATCACCGCCCTTCGTATGGAACAATTCGCACTAGTTCGTCGCAATATCACCCCCAAACTTGCACGAGAAACTTGAGGGTTTTCAATGGCAGTGAGCATTGTTGACCGCCACTCAGTGAATCCGATCTCCATTGATTTTATCTGGGATTTTACTTCAGACTCCAGGTGTCGCTGGAGCCTATTCACTTTATCAGAAAGATTGGCCAGATGTTCTTTCTTGCGACGTCGTGATAGACGAGCGGATTCTCTATTTCGCGCCAAACGACGCCGTCTTTTTTCTGCTAATACGACAGGGTCTTCCTTTTCTCCGTCGTCCGGTTTGATTACCTCATTGATGGCCTTAGTCAGGAATCTCAAATCAGAGGATGGCACCGGTGCTTTCAGCGCACTAGGATCGATGTGATACGAGACTGATCCATCTGCATTGGTTATAGCTGTGACGGGAATCGTTGCTCCATCGACCCCAACGTGGATTTGATGCTGGTTTTGATCTATTTGTGGATGGTTGGAGGATATAATGTTGTGGCATTGCTGAGGTTTGAATACATCAGTACTCGGAACAGGGGCTGGATTTGCGAATGGTTTTGGATGATGTTGGGCTTCAAAACAAGCTGCATTCATCTGTTTGATCCAAGAAAGGTGCTGTTCCGTGTTGGGAGAATGGATCTGTTGCTGGTCGGTGCAAGATTGAAGATGCAAAGATTCTGCGTGTGACACTCCTTTCTGGAAGACGTCCACCTGCTGATGAGTGTTGTTTTGAGACTGTACTGGAACTCCATTGCTGGCAGGGAATCGAGGAGGTGGAGGTAGCATCATCATTTCTTGTGCTACAGGCGAACCCATCATGCTCAGTGGCGTGAGAGGAGACATGCTAAGAGACTGCGCAGATAGAGAGGGAATTTGGGTATTAGCTTGTAACTTCCGCTGAATGTACATGACCTGACTTGGCCCACCGAGCGCTAGTGCGGCTGCCATGTTTGAAAGTGATGAAGACGAAGACGAAGTAGCTGATGGAACCTTGTGCATTGAGTCTGACGAGCTGGCTCGGTCGTGCAACGAGGGGGGATCAATCCGAGAGGCTTCTTCTGGGATATTATCAAGGAAATGGACAGTAAGAGACGATCGTCCTGCAGAAGCTGTCCTCCTAAGGATGCCCGCAGTCTCCTGATGTTTGTTATCGAAAGTGTGTCCAATGATGAAGTCTAGACTCGAGACGTGGGCTGGTGTGGTGCTCATATTAGGGTTCGACGCGGGTCTCTGAACGATTTGGTCAATTTGATGAGACGACGATCCGTGATATTCTTGGTTTTTCTCCATAGCAATGTCAGCTGCTGCGGTAATCTCTGTTGATACCTCTCCCCCAAGAAAGTATGATAAAAGATGGTCTGAAATTGTAAACGACATTGAGGTGGTTATTCGCAACTACAGTGAATAAATATATGATTGATAAAACAGCTGAACAAACACACCCTCTTCGACATCCCATTTTAGCGTATTGGCCGACGCTACAGCAGCGGTCGCCTTCCCTACCCGATCGTCTGAATCTTCACGTTGACCATCACTTCTCATGATTGCGGCGATCGAATGACTTCGAACCTAATTTTAGTATTTGACACGTCAATGGCGCAATTACATAAGTAGAAAGTAATCCCCTCAGAATCGTTCTCTCCGCGAAACGGTATCAACGTTTCGCCGGAACCGTGGAAGTGATTATCGCCTCTTCTGAATTGTCGAGTCCGTGGGATTCCGTCCGGGGGGCGCTGGCATTTTTAGCGCTAAATAAAATTAATATTAAAGTATATCAATTTAAAATTTTCATCTTTCCCTTTTTGAAAGAATGATTTTTCACTGATTAGGGGTGTATTAATACAGAGCTAATTCATTGGGGCAGACTATTATGACGTTGCTCGCCCGCTGCAGTCGTCTCCGCGAGTGTTGATGAAGAGGTATGAGATTTTTTGCTGACTCAGTATCGTAGGAATTATCATGACGATGATGTATCCAACGAAGAAACAACAACAATTCAACACTATTCTAGAGAGGGAAAATTATGTTAACAAATTGACACAATCGTAATGTTAACAAGATTAAAATATCAGAATGCTTAGAATCACACCTGTCGTAAGACACAGCACTCTCCAATCATCTCAGATTTCAGATCTAAGCCAACCGCGTATTCATATTCTTTTAGAGTTGTGGTTGTGAGCTTAATCTAGATGTCCCTGCTTCATTGTTCAATGCATGATCTGTCGGTCCACAAATTGACCGACAGTGTAGGCAACAGTCGCACATGCCCCTCCGAGGAGGAGCGTTTCCAAACCGCAGACAAGCCAATGAGAAGCACTGTGAATTCAATTAATTGTGTTCAATGATGAGTCACACAAGACATGAACATCAGACCTGTGTAAACCTACTCACCTGAAGATGCTCTTGACACAACCCATGCCGAACAAAACTATCCCCGTGATCACACATGCCGAAACAAATAAGAGTTCTTCACTTAGCGCTGGGATCAATGCTGGGATGATGATGTATCCTAGAATTGGCAGCGAACCAAAAGTTGCAAACGAACAGAACATAACAACGCCTTTTGTACGCAGATAATGAAAAACGGATTCGGTTAAACATAATAATAATATCGACATGTGAAGGAAGCTAATCTTGTTTGATTTAGAGTCAAACTCACCTTCTTTAATGCTTTCCATTTTGTGATCTTCCGCTGGAACCTGGAGGTTTAATTCCTCCGCCATCATGACATCAACGAAGAAATCTTTGTATTTTGCCATGGTCTCAATCACCATCGTAGCATCCTCAACACTCAAACCCTTAGACACGTAAATATCAATCATTTCCCTAATTTCTCCTTCCGGATAATTCTCCATCTCCCAATTCTCACGCCTTCGCTCGCTCAATATCCACTCATTCTCCGCCTTGGAGCTAAGAAATTCCCCCACACCCATCGCCAGGGCATCGGCAAATATATTTGAAAACCCAAGAACCAGAACTACAGGGATGGGCATGGATCCTCCCGCTGCACCGGCAACTATGGCGAATGAGGTAAGTATGCCGTCGAGACCTCCGAAGATGACGGGTTTGAGGAACCCCCCTTCAGATTGATGCATCTCTGCGCTGGCATCTGCTTTCTTGTCGTGAAACATTCTGGAGGGTGATGGAGAGGATGCCAAGGATCCGGCAAATGTGGAATGAATCGGGTTGAAGGATTCGTTCAAATTTTCGGCAGGCAGTCCATCACTGGACAGCATGAGCTTACCTCGATTCATCCGGATTCAATCCATCATATGCTTTTCGAGCACCATTTGTGACGAGTCCGGTGCTTTCGTCGGTCGAAGCCATGGTCGAATAATTGTTTCGGCTGGTAATCAGGGACAGATATTATGGTAGGATGGTGGCAGACTCCGGATACACCGCTGGCAGGCAAGAAAGGCCGATGGTGGTAACTTACTTATACCTAAGTACTTCTACCTAGGTAGTTAGGTAGAGTATTAAGAACTTAAGTATAATAATATAAGTATGAGTAAGTAGGTAAAGTAGTATAACTACCTACCGTGTGGTGTGATGTGTGACGTCGAATCAGCAAGATTACAAGTCAGACATCATTGTGAACCATTAACATCATTTTGAACCATTAAAGATGCAATGTACTATTCCTACGTTAAGTTGTACGCGTTTCAACAAAAAATTGTTTCATCCTGACATCCGTATCTGACATTATTTTTTCTCCGTAGAAAACATACCAATTTCTACGTGTTTCATTTTGAACCATTATGTCAGTATTTGCCCTAAACGGAAGAGCAATTGCAGCCGTCTTCTCACAAAATTAGGACGTGTCGAGCTGGACTTAAGCTCTTGAGATAGTCCTAAAGGGTTGTGCAACTTGGTTGGTGCTCAGGGGCTGCATACTGAGGCCATATCTGTCGCCAAAGATATCTGACATATAGTGGTGCAAAATGGTTTCTGGCTTGTACCATGTAGGCTTGAGCCGAGACGAACCTCGAACTCGGTCCCACGTTGAAACCTTTGTGACACTCATACATCTATCTAGAAAGATTCTACATACGGTTTGATGGGCAGTGATTTCTTAGATATTGGCATTTCTTTCTTAGTCAGAATCAACCCCACCAAACTGTCAACACAACTTACTCAACTCTCACTATTTTGTGTGTGCAAAAGCCTTAGTACGAAAAACGTCTCCAAGCAAACAATACACGAAAGAGTGGGGGTTTGGGGATCGAGGTACGATATCTATTCTGTTCTATACCTCCGTCGACATCGTTCTCTGTTCCTCGGATCCCGGGTTTCGGAACCCAGTTTTTTCCTTTGTTTGGAACGTTTTCGTGTGCTGTTTATGTATGTGTTACGTTTCATGAGCACAGCATTATTATGACCGGCCCCAACATCCGAGTCTGGTCACTGACTCAGAAAATGACCGATCCCGTCCCCTGATACAGCCCGAGTTCTGTTCGGAATCTTCCAGTATGGCTTTTGATTATTCTCGAGCCTCTGCGCGAATCTCTCAGTTGGGGCTTTGATCAGCGATATAAATTGACCGGCGTTGGTATCTGATATCACCCGTGTCTGGTCCTGAATCATGCAGTAAGACCTAGGTCCCAAATATAGTATGGCCACCCTTTGTCCGGAATCTAGTACGGCATCGTATTTCGTCCCGAAATTGAGTAAGGCGAAACCAAACGACCTGTTCGCGAAATCTAGTGAGGCCAGAAGTCATTTTATACTGTCCCGAACGAAAGTAAGGCAGATCCTCCCGAAACGGAGTAAGGCAGACATCATGTTGTACTGTCCTGAAACAAAGTAAGGCTATACACCTGTTCCCGAATCTAGTAAGGACAGAAGCTTGGTCCTGAATAATAGTACGGCCACTTTATTTCGTTTTGCCCAAGAATTGCCTGAGATATTACAGTGGACAACAAAAGCTTGGCCCTGAACGTACCGCCACCTTATTTTGTTTTACCGACGAATTGTCTGAGATATTAAAGATGCTGGGTCCGAATCCTTACTTTATTTCGTCTTGCCCTGAGATTTTATGGACGCTTGGTCATGAATGGCCACTTTATTAAGTCTTGTCCAAGTGGTGTCCGAGACATGATACCAAGAATTATATTTCGTTCACAGTGCTCACGTATTCAATTCACTTTATCATTTCTAGGAACAATTCAACTTATCATTTCCTAGAAAGCATTTCAGACATCATGATTATCGTAGCTTGCAAGTATTCACAAAAGAAGTGTCGCCCAACCGTCGTTGGCGGACTCACTACACGCCTCTGACGAACAACAACAACGACATGGAACGCCTCATGGGTGACCCCGATGTTGCATCCCTCACTTACATCTCCAACGACAGTGCCGTTAGCAGCATCTTCATGCCTACTTTCTCAGACAGCGAAGTAGAAAATGGAAACAATGACACCGAATATTTCGTCATCGGCAACAATCTTGACAACCTCAGGTCCATCCAACCTGTCATTGCACGCTCCGGTATTCTTTACCATGCAGTCATCATTTGTCTCCCTACCAACGCACCGACCACTTTCAAAAACAAGTACCCATCCCTGAACGTAATCTCGATGGTACCAAATGGTCCAGTCTCCCCAACATGACAGCCTTTCCAATCCCATGCTCTTATTTCCTCCCTTTCGAGCATCCCGCACCTCTTGGTAACATCTCGACAATATCAACTATCAACACCCTCGCTTCTGTCCACCCTATAAGCTTCGGCGACTGGGCTGAGCTAATGGCAATGGCCTCCGATAATCAGGCCGATACGACCCGTGTTACAGATGCACTTTACAACGGTAAAGTGGAAGCGGAGTTCATCTCCCTCAGCATCGGAGATTGCATCTTCCTTGCCCAGTACGCTCCCTTTGCCATCGTCAACCCAATCAACTCTGGGCACTTCCAAGATGGCTCGGATGTGTCTTGCAAACTGAACCCCATCCAGGCATGTTTTACCGGCGACGAATCGACGATCACTGGGGGCGTCGTTGGGCAACCCTTTACTACACAAGTCTCTCAGCTTTCCGAGTCTACCACGGCACCTCCACCCATGGGCAAACCCAAGGATGGGGCATTGTTCAATTCTTCGGTTGCCGCCGCGGGAACTCAATGGCCGCCGTCTCCCTTTACGATAGCTTCACAATCATGAGGCCTCGTATAATTTCCCGAAAGGGAGTTATCACACAAGTAACCAAGTAACAAGTAACCACCACGCCTAACCTTAGCCTAACATCAATACTAAACCAACGAAACACCAACAGTCCAACC
>JALLPF010000223.1:0-13588 GCA_036939455.1 Cyclotella distinguenda | reverse complement strand
GATCTGTCTTGTCCGCACAATGCACCCACACAGGCTCCCTCCTTGGCAATGTCGAGGATGCCCCGTGGGGCATCGGCTTGGGGTATCAGAGCGTCGATTCCCGCTGCAATAGCCATGCGGGATAACTCATCCCGGGCGCTTTGAAATTTGTTTTCGGCGGTGTGGGCGGCATGCTCGAGAATAGATAGCCGTTTCGGAGGAGGAGATTTGGGATCGTTGTTGCCACCGCAGTTGGAGTTGGCTTCTTCCGAATCGACGGGGACACCGATTCGGGAACGTCCCTCCATTTCTTCCTCGGGAGTTTGATAGTACATCAACTTCGATCCCCTCAATTCAACTCGTCTTTTCTCCCAGGCTTTAATGGTGCTGTGCTTGCCCAATCCGGATCGAAGTTTCCACAGTATTGCCGAGATTCTAACGGGTTCGTCAGATGACGCGATTGCCGTCTTGGCAAATATACTTCCTTGGTATGTCGGCAGGACGGGAAGGGACATTGTCAACCATGGAGATTGTTTTGAGTCATTTTTCTCGACAGAATCAGTGGAAGGTGTAAGAGTGAACGATCTGGCATCAAAGGGATTAGTATTTCGTCTCTCCGTGGTAGGAGAAGAGGAGAAGGAAGACACGGGAATGACATTGGTAAAAGTGTCGGAAGCTAATGGATCCGTACCAAACCCATCCATTTTCTTCTTCTTCTCCTGATCTCCCACTCCAGGACCAGGAGCCCCAACAGTCAACTTGACACTCTGCTCCTCAATAAACTTTCCCAAATCGGCACCCCATTGAAGCGGTGTCTTATCCCTCTCACTCTCTATAAACTTTTTGATATCAATGCCAATCTGGTGTAGATTACCCCTCGAAGACGCCGACAGATCTTTGGCCCTACGGATCTCCTTGATCAGTTTTTGTTGCTGCACGTCCGGCCTAGCAATGAGCATCATTTGCTCTGGGGTCAATACGGAGTCGTCCACTAGGGATTCCCCATTGGACGGAGTCTCTTTGAGCTCCGGATGGAGAGCTCGATCGATTGAGGATTGGGACGGGCCAAGGAGGGACGAGGAAGGTACCTCTGTCATTGTCTGGGAAGGGCTTTCTGTGCCTCGGATGGGGCGGGCTTCGCGGGACAGAAGGATTTTTCCAGTGAGCAAGTCATAGTAGGGCTCGTTGCTATCTTCGGAGTTGAGGGAGAGGTCATCTTCGTCGGAGTTGGCGTCGTGGGTGTTTGGATTCATGGCGATGCGAGACGGAAATTGACTGATTCTGTGACATGGACTGATCCTGACTGATCTCGGTTCGCGGGTTTTCAAGTTTTTGGGTGCTCATCAAAAAAAGGATTTTTTTGGCCAAAGGTCCGAAAAATAAATTTTGTTCGACAATGTTTTTTCTAAACTGCCACGGGACAAAAGGGGGTAAGATTCCCGGTAAATACCCCATATATCTCCTGATAAAATTGCACGAGTGTCTACGAGTGTCATACGACCAAATTCCTTTGGATTCTCGCATATTATTATTATTATTATCATTATGCCGCTAAGATGCCGCAACATGCTGCAACAATGAAACCCCCGACGCCGTCCTCCACCAAACGCAAGAGAAAATATATATCGTCGTTAGAATCTCTCCCACCCGAACGACTTTTCTCCTATCGAGATGTTTCTCAATTTTCCACCCCGAGCATTTTACCATGCGAAACTACGCCGGGTGAAACGAAGGGTGAGAGGCGACGACGACTTGCGATCGAGACACCGCCCCTCAAAGAACGAGAAATGTCGGATTGGAGTAGACAAAAACTAGTCAAGTTATCGATCGATTTGTCTGCAACCTCGGTTCGATTGCCAAAACCTCAGACTGCATTAACAGTGGTGTCCGAGGCATCCATATCGAAGATTTCAACAACGAACGAAAATAAGAGGGATAAGATTACTAACACAGGAGACGGTGATTTATTGGGACAGCATAAGTCGAAGATAAAAAGTAGCATTGATGAAAGATGTATTGGATCTATTGCACACAGTAGACTTGTAGACGCGGAAGAAAGCAGAGGGGGGAATCCACTTAAGAGTCGTGTCCGAGTAGAACATGGTTACAATGAAAGCAGCTTAATCCTTCCGCATACTACGGGCGACGTGATAGAGAATGAGGTCACAGTTACAAAGAAGAAGCATTTGGCGACACCTCCAAAATCGAGCCATTCAAATAATAATGAAACGAAGCGTGTCAAGAAGAATAGTCAGCGCGACTACGATCTATTAAGTAACACATTGGACTCGGAAAAGGACACTTCCTCGGTTGTAATTCAAGAGAATAACGATATATCGTCAGAATCCATGAATGAAACAACGCCAGCATTCAAAGACATTCCACAGTGCAACCGTAGTAACTGGGATTTGACGGCAGACATTGAAGAGGGAAAAATTAAAATAGGAGACGAAGCATCATCGTCAGTAGTATCATCCTCTTCCACCTCCGATGATCAAGACGTGGAAATTAATTGGACCAATCGAGACGACCCTTCGAAACTGCGCAAAGGAAAGCGAAATCGCATCCACTGTGGGATGTTTCGGATGAACAAGAAGCTTGAAAGGGAGTATGGCGAGTTGGCACTTATGAAACACGAACTGGAACGAAGAATGAATTCGATTGTGCCGTTTGGAATGACCCAGGGTAGCCCCCATCACTATCCAGCTATATGGCAACCAAAGGACGTCTCTGACCACGGAATTCGTGCCACGGAGTACTCGAAGTCGTTACATTCATATCCAGCGAAAGGAAACCTGCCTCATCGAAACGTTTTGGTTCAACAACAACTTTCGAATCCGCTCTTTGCTTCTGAAATAAACGTGCCTTACCATGGTGAATATTGCACCACTCATCATGGATATGGATATGACGGGGCTATCCAGTTCAAAAGTAAAAAAGACTATAGGAAACAGGAGTTTGGATTGCAATATCCCAAAACTGACGTTCTCCATCCTCTGTTTTATGGGACGCCAACCTTAAGCGGCAGTGAAATGGACAATCGTCTGGATCACAGTGCTTTTAGGTATATGCTGAAACAACGAGACAGGGGTCACAAGAGACGCAGAGTAAAAACAATCACTAGAATTACAGAGGAGTCCGTCGAAGAAGATGAAAACTCATTTTGACTTTGAATGAACAAGATGTATGATATCGTTGAGCGTCAGAGTACAACATGACTTTATATTATTCACTCCTGTGGTCAGTAGTTTAAACAAGAATACATAATATGGCAGGTTTAGCAACACCGTCAATTTATAACCGTTTGCCCCACAGCTAGGATTACCATGCTGGCGGTGTTCTTATTTCCTCCATTGTGGTGAACGACGAAAATTCAAAACACATTACAAGTAGAATCACTCGGAAACCTAAGGTAAACTTTCGCCATTTTCTTTCACAATTGACGCAGGATCCATTGCACCACTGGCATAATGAATCTGTAGGGGAGGCAAAGGCTTCTCCCTTTTCCTGATCACAAGAAGGTAGGAATTATGTCGAACATGATCCGATGCCCACATTTTGCCAACTCGTTGAAGCCATGTATCCCACCCGCGATGACCAACGGAGGTGTCGACCCAGATGGTATCATGGGACTCCATGATGCTCCTCGTCATCTCAGTAAGTTTGGATGGATCGTCGTGAAACGCCTGAACTCCGTTTTGAGCATGCCCAATATCTTCAATGATGTAATACCCTCCTGGTTTTACCACAGGGAACAGCTTCGCAAGGAATCGTTCTTGGGTGTATAAACTATGAGGACCATCGTCGATGATTATATCCATTGTCTCTGGAAGAAATCCCAGCGTGCCCAGGTCCTCAACAAGCAGGACATCTACGATGTGCGGTTTCACTCGAGGCTGCAAAAACTCAAGGTTGTCTTTGACAGTGTCATTCCCATACCACTTAACATCAAACGCATGAATTTCGGCATTAGGGAAAAATCTGTACCATGCCTGCAGGGACTGACCCGCCGCTATGCCAACTTCAGTTATATTATTCACCGAGAGCCGAACAGCGGAAAATAACATGTCGTAGAGCTTGGAATATCCATGGTCATCCCTGGATTTGTCGCTTTTGTACTTGTACAAAAGTTCTTCGATCAACCCATGTGATATTGAGGAGTTGGCAGCACGCAGTGTGTCGCTATGGATGGTGTCTCTGCTATCGGACCTTCTATCCAGGTGTTGGTTCCAGAATTTTGTGCTTGAATAGACAACGGTTTTCCCGGCTAGTATAATCACTATCGCTAACCCAAGGATACGAGGCTTCAGCCCCATTCTCCTGCAGTTGCCATCTATTTTGTTTTTCTCTCTATGGCTTAACATGAAGTAGCCGACGACAGGGGGTAGGCAATCAACGATATTGTTAACATCGAATGTCGATATCCGAAGAGCCTTGGCGCAAGCACGAGGAGAAGCACTGGAAATTCACTGCCCAGAGTTTTGCCTGAGCAAAAAATGAGAATACTTGTGCATTGCCCTGAGTATCACACCATGATAAAGATCCAAATGCATTGCACTACGTAGTACATCATGATAACGTGTGCATTGCGCCATACCCTCACATATTATGACATCGGTACGGTAGGAGAGTGACATTGATTTTGCTGTGAGAACTTGAATCGTCTCATACAGATTGTGCAAGAGAGAGAACCAAAGAGGCATCACTTCTCGCTACACGACGGCAGCGATTCCAAGATCATCAACACACCCCCCGAAAACAAGGAAAATTATAGGATGATCCACCAAGAACCGCCTTCTCTCTTTGTCTCTTTTGATTCATCTCATCGTTCAGTATACAGGTGAGCTGACTTCCACACCCAAACTCCTCATTGATGGTGACTTTTTTCTTAAACAAATGCTTGAATTTTGCAGTTTACATATCGCAAACAAAAAGCCCAATATTTCACCATTCTCTACCAGTAATGTGCTTCGTCCTTACACGACAAAGATTGATTCCAAATGTCAATTATCGCCATTTTCTTTTACAATTGACGCAGGATCCATTGCACCACTGGCATAATGAATCTGTAGGGGAGGCANCTATCGGACCTTCTATCCAGGTGTTGATTCCAAAATTTTGTGATTGAATATAAAACCGTTTGCGAGGCTAGTATAATCACCATCGCTAACCCAAGGATACGAGGCTTCAGCCCCATTCTCCTGCAGTTGCCATCTATTTTGTTTTTCTCTCTATGACTTATCGATGAGAGTTGACTAATAGCTGCTGTGCTGTCACTCTCGCGCTGTATTGTCAGCATCACTGAAAACGTTGTGAACGAAAATGAAGTTCGTAGCCGTGGCGAAAATACAATAGGAGGTGAAGAAGTTAGGTAGATTGGACGGGACGACGAGGAATAGAGTGGTTTTGGTCCTATTCGTACGTCGTATGTAGACCGCTGGATCTCCTAGCTAGAGGTAGCACGAAGCTTCCAGCATTAAGATTTGAGGGAAATTATTATCTTTAGCGTTATTCTCTACTTATACTATAACATAGCGACAAAACCAACCAAGGGCTTGATAGGGCGTGATGTAGTTGTTTCACGACGACAGCCAACACCGTTCATGACACCACCACACTCAAAAACCGGAAAAGAATGACGTGATCCATCATGAACTGTCTTCTCTTCTCGACTCTATGGATCCACCTCATCTTCGTTCCCTCCGTAGTTATGTGCGCTGCCTTCCACGCCCAAAGTGCGTCGAAACACCCGACAACTCCACCCGATAGCGGCACTTCCAACAAGCGCAACGCCGCCATAGTATGGTCGACCCCCTCCCTCCTCCGTTCCACCTCCGCCATCTCGGACAACGACAACATCACCACCCGTGACGTCCTCTCCCTCTCTTCGATCCGTTCCACGCTCATTCGACAGGAAGAAACGATAATTTTCGCATTAATCGAACGCGCACAATTCCGACGAAATGAGGTGGTATACAAGGTTGGCGGTGTGCCTGGGTTAGGGTTGCCCCAGGGGAGCCTCGATTTACACGGAGAGGGCAGAGATTTGTCGTTTCTCGACTTTATGCTGATCGGGACAGTGAGTTCAACGAAATTAAGTGAAGGAATTAAGATGTTGACGAGTTCGTTTTGTTGATTTGTTTCAATTCCATCGATGAACCTCAGGAAGTTCTTCACAGTGCCGTGAGACGCTACGAATCGCCGGAAGAGCATGCCTTCTTTCCTGAGCGGCTCCCCTCTCGAAAAAACTCACTCTCTACATTAGAATATGCCGACCTCCTGTGCGAAAATCCAGCCATCAATGAACTCAATTGGAATGCAATCCTCTACGATAAATATCTCAACCTTATCGTACCGGCGATTGCTACCAATGGCGATGACGAGCAGCATGGATCTACGGTTCTCGCGGACATTGCCGCATTACAAGCACTGAGCAAACGCATTCACTTTGGAAAATTTGTGGCGGAGAGTAAATATCGGAGCGATCCCGAGGGATTTCAACGTCTGGTCGACGCTGGAGATTCCAAAGGAGTGATGAAACTCCTGACCAACGAAAAGGTGGAAGAGCAAGTATTGACCCGAGCGCGGCTCAAGGCGACGACCTACGGGAGGGAACCCGTCTTGGCATCTCTCCCTAACATTAAGGGCGGAGACGAAGATTCTGCGACGGCCATTATAGCATCTGCGGCGGCAATGGCGGTGGTGGCAGCGTGTGAGGCGATGCAGAACCAGAAGGAGTTTGATAGCAAGCTAAAGGGGAAGGTGGACCCGGCAATCATTGAAAGTATTTATCGCGAGCTGATTATTCCAATCACTAAGGATATTGAGGTGGCGTATTTGTTTCTGAGGTGTGGACGGGTTCCACCGAAGGAATTTGCGTCGCATAGGATGAGCGTTGATGTCACAACCCTAAACCCAAAGAAATCTACTTAAGAATATCGTTGACTTCCCTGATCGTATAGCACAACGAGTCAAATTATTACCGCAGCAAGATTTGTGTGTTGACCCTCGCATTATACTGATCTCCAAGCTTGCAGACTTAATTACTTTGACAAAGGTTGTCATATTATTCATTATTTTATTATTGCATTGTCATGAAGCCCTCGGGCTTTCTGCTGAGTCATGCATGATGTGCTTCATATTAAGTGATAGCTATTGGCTCGCAGATGTGATCGATTAAATCCTTTCCAGAGGTACGGGATCCTTGATTCAATGATGCATCAACAATTTTACTGTATCCGAACGCAAATTCCCGTTGAATATGGTGAAAGTTAGAAGTCTTCACAACATGTGCAACGTCGTAAAAGAGCTCGAATGGATCTTCGATGGCAAGACCGTGTTTGAAAAGACTCCAGCCATCCTCTTCGGCTTTCACTTCTTTTTCTTTCACGTGACCATGCTTCTTATTTAATGATACGACAAGTTTCTTGTAATCGAACTCATAAGAGAAAAAATGAAAGAACGAGGCAAGCAAAACCCCCAGAGAAGGCCCATTGCTTCTTTTCTCGGCATAATATTGTCGAAGGCTCTCCATATCTAATTGATAGAAATATGCGTTCACAGAGTAATCAGGTTCTGTGGGGTGTTGAATGGATTGGTTTTGAGGCTTCGACCGAATCTCGCGATATGGCCCGACGGGACTTTGCGCCCATGAAGGATCCACCCATTGGAGATTTGCAAATATTGGATCGGATTTAGTGCCGTTACATGTGGTGTTCACGTTACCATCAGCAGTAGGCTCCGATGAAGTAAGAAAGTACAGCAACATGATGACGTATCCATAACTGCTAAGGGTGTGCTTTGATGGGTTGTTGATATCTCTGCTTTTGGCCCATCTTTTAATCATCGAAGCGAGGATGCAAATATCCGGGGATAAGTTAGCGTATGACATGAGCAGATGAGTGTTGAGACAAGCAAGGGGATTTTGAAATGAAAGATCACATTCGATTTCGACGATTTCGTCATTTTCTTTGTAAGGAAAGTCAAACTTTACAATTGGGATACGAGCAGTCAGCCTGTCAGTGTTGACATTTTTCATACCAGCCTCGGTGAGCATTTGTGCCAACCGAGTCATCGCAGTGAAACCATTGTCTTCCTTCAAGAAATCTTTCGACGTCTGAGGAATCTGTAAGCAGAGATCTAGATCTGAGTTTGGAGCTCTAGAGGATTTGACAAGATGCGTGAGCGGAATCACGGCAGAATAATATTAGAGCACACTCAATATCACATACCCAAAACCATTCGCTGAGGATCCAAACACAGCCACTCGTGTGCCCACTGGGAAGGCGCCACAAGCAGAAACAACTCCCTCGACACCAGATCGAACATTCTCCCTTCGTCTATGGATGTGTTCTGACACATTGTACTCATCGACATAGAGTCTGCGCATAGCTGCTGTCAAATCCGGGAATAGATTGACCTTCTTAACTGCGACTGATGACACGCTGTCAAATTTAGGTTCGAATCCCAGCAGTTCTAACTGCATTTTCCTACGGCTTTCCACAAACAACGACATGAGCCCAGTCTTTAGAGACAACGATAGGATTGATCCAGGAAGGCTAGCAGCTTCGTCGCCGGTACAATTCAAAGGATTGGGGGCGAATGCTTCGCAGAGAGGACACCAGAGCTCTAATTCTAGAGACAACTTTTGAAGCAAGTCTTTCTTGAAAAGCAATTGGGTGGCATTGTTATTTACTGCGGCCTGTAAATAGGATAGGATTATTGTTTCGCGGTTTCAACGATGTGAAACAATGTTCATCAACTCACCTTAAGTAATGTCGAGTACGCTAGTTGGACTTCTTTCCATTTCCTTTCGTTGCTGTATTTTTCATAAATCAACCCGTCTTTTTCATCTGTGGATCCATCGATCTCACGACAAGTTTCGCTCGCTAAAACAACGCTTTCCACCAACAAAGGTTCAATATCGGAGTCTAATTGATCTATGTTGGGGAGTCCACTTCGGACGTTCTCAGCATCTTCTAGTTCCTTGAGCTGTTGCTCAATTTGCAGTTTTTTCTTAGCATAAGAAGATGCAGCTTGGCTGATACATTTTTGTGCCTCGCAAATACAGCCCCACGCCGCCCTTCCAGCCTCGTCAAATAGAATTTTGGATTGATGATAGCCTAATTTGGGAGAAAGTAGCTCAAGGACTGAAGCCAGGGACTGAATTGATGATAATCCATTAGATTTCTTTGATTTGAAATTAGAAAGTATGAATCGAAGGACTTGACCGTAGTCAGAGGACCCTGGGATGACATGAATGTAAGGCCCCGTCGCAAGAGTTACGTGAGGCTCATCTTCGAAGTACAAACGAAACACTACATTCCCCGGAGTTCGGGGAGAGTAAAAAGGTACAGTGCCGATTAGAGAATTCGTCTCAGAGTCAATATGATATTCATAATCATGTTGAGGTCGACCATTCGATTCTACACTCCCGCCTTCGGAAGCTAAAATCTCTTTGCTTATGATAGATGATTTCACCCCATTATCACTGATTCCACGACGAAACAGTCCGAGGGTGAGGTATTTTAGGGCATCTCTGATCGTAACTCTAGAAGAATCAGCCTTTGATTCCTCAGAACAGCGAATGACCCTCGCCCTCAAATACTTGAGTGACAACACCCAACGCGCAGTTAGTTCACTCTTCAGATGAACTGTAAGGTATGTGTCTTCACCACTGTTCGATGATCCTATTGCTGGGATATGGTTGGCGAATAACTTCCCAGGTTGTTCGTCCAGGCGTGTTAGCGTTCTGCGAATTTTGGTGAATTTTGCTGGCATCGAAACCGCAAGATCATCTGCGTCGGGTATTGTGGAGCTTAAACCGGGTGGTGGTAGAATAGATTTATTCAAGTTGGGTGTTCCCGTTGTTGCTTCGGCTTTGGAATCATGTTGTAGTTGCTCATCGGCCCCAGCTGACGTGTGATTGAATGACATTTGTTTCATTGAGCTGATCACTGAAGTTTCGTCTACTCCCGAGATTGGTATTTCGTTTAAACCGGGTGATGGCATTATTATGCCAGGTGGCCGTCTAGACATGACAGTGTCCGATGCCGTCACCAAACCAGGTGCATCATTTGCCTCCTCGCGCTCGATTAGAATTGATTGAGCTTGAAACTTAGAGCTATCCTCGCTAGCCTTTTCAACTTCTGGAGCTTGTTCACGAGCACTTTCATTTTTCTCGTGATCAATCAAAAACTGACGTGCATTGTTCAAGAAGTCACGCTGATCGTGGTTTGCTAAATACTGCTGGTGAATACCGATTGCACTTGAATTTCCTGATCTGACGAAAGGACCGAATTCAATCAAGATTTGCTTATATCAAGAGAATATGAGTTTGAACTAGGTCTATTCGATTCGGAGAAAGCTTATTCCTCACCTCGTCCGTCTTCCGGTTTCCAATATTGACTCTTGACACAGGTTGCCCCTTAGTATGACTCTGGTCATCTTCGTTGGCAGCTGCTGATTCTCCGTCACATTTTGCCATACGGCTTTGGCTGTCTTGGAGTTGAGTGCTGCCTCTGCCTCTGCCACCCCCCCTTCCTCTCCCCTTGTTTCCACCTCTTCCACGTGATGGTGAAGCGCTACGGCCAGCACTTTCACTACCCCTGGCAGCCATGCTGAGAACTGTTAGATATTCAAGGTTGAGTAGGCACACCGGACAAAAATAATATAAATTCTACCTACCTATATACAGAAATAGGAGTACTTACGTGAATCGTCGTCATCCGTGACGTACTTTTCAAGTAAGTATGAGTACGGAAATAAGTAAATAAGGGAGTAAATAAGGAAGTACTTAAATAAGTAAGTAAGCAAGTAAGTAAGCAAGAAGTAAGTAAGCAAGAAGTAAGTAAGTAAGTAAGTGTGTAGGTAAGTATAATATTATGCCGTTGGGATCCGGCTAGGCAAGACCTAAGGTTTTTATGTTAGCTTGCGAGCTTGCCCTTGCTCTATAGAGGCCTTGCCCATACTGATGCTGTCGATGAAACAGGATTAATTGATAATTATGGTTATTGCTATAATGGTTGATGATTAATGGTCAGAGACGTGCAGACGAGAGACAGACAGACAAAGTGAGCCGGTAACCGTCACCCCCCTGTCACTAAGACTGACGGAAGGAGTGTCAGAGACATTCCATTCCCGTTTAAATGTACTAACTGCAATATCAGGAAGCGGGTAGTATATCGGGACATAAAGACATCATTCGCGAAGGGCGGTCGGGTTGTCCCGGGGAGTGTAGTCCGTTGGAAAGAGAAGGATATTTGTGGATTCGGTATTTTGAAATGGTGATGCGCTTTGCAAGGATGTCAGCAGGAAAAGATATGTGTTTATCTTGCTCAGGAATATTTGCTATGTTCGTGGGAAGATTCATGATAGGGAGATGATTTTGTAGAGATGTTGAAGGTAGCGTACAATAATGATCTAGTGTGTCGCTGCTGCGAATGCAGTAGTACAGGAGATTCTCACGAGATGTCATTTGGGAAGGGACGGAGTGATGATGGGTAAGGAAATTTGTCAATGATACCATCATGCAGTCACGGCATCTTCGAAAGTGTGCGTCGTCCTTCAATTCTTTTGTAAAAATGTCGCTGGCGTTGATCACACCAGGAATATGTTTGATCTGGACGTGTACCTCTTCACGGATAGCCGCCTCGTGCAGATTCAAATGTTTCGTTCCTTTACTCGTAACTGATGCCGCCCAATTCACAGTGGATGTGTTATCAATGTAGATTGGAATGCAGTCTGCTGCGTCGTCCATGAGTTAGTCAAGGGCTCGGTGACGAACACTTAGCAGGTCAACGACACAGCTCTCAGTCGCTCTGATTTCGGCCTCGCATGAGCTGCGTGCTGTACAATCTTGGCGAGTGCTTTTCCAGGTAATGACGCCACAAGTACAGCAGATAACGAAACCGGTGAGTGAACGAAATTTGAATAGTTCTAAAGGGGTATCGTCGGAGATGGCATTACCAAATTGGCCGCCCCAATTAGCGTCCGAAAAGGCGGTGAGGCGAGAACATTCACTTGGAGATGGAGGCGTAGCATCCGTATAGGCTTCCTTTTCGTGATCATGTGGGAAGTGGTTAAATGCCTGGATTGTGTGTGTTGCGTTGGAATGGAAGGATAGCGCATATTTGGATGTCCTGTAGACATATTTCAAAGCATGCAAGGTGGCTTTATAATGTTGTATATGCGGGGAGGTTTTGTAGGATGCAAGGAAGGTGACAACCGGTGCGTCGTCTGGACGAGTTGATGTAGCTAACCAGTTTAAACAACCAATGATACCTTGATAGCACTTAGTTTGTCTCGCAAGGTCAGGTTCCTTGGGGTCGGGTGAAGGAATAGAATCGATTGGTATCCCAGATCGGTATGGTGTCATGTTGGGAGTTGGATTGCATTTGTCAATGGAAAAACGGTGAGCTGTGTAGTCGGCAAAAGCAGATTGACAAAGGTGGACGGATAGGTTGCTGTCGGAATGACGTGTCCAACGGAAGGCCGTTCCAAGGAAGTAATCTACTGTTCCCATGAAATCAATGGGAACCGGGCAGCTGTTGAGGGCCGTCTCAAAAGGTTTCTCTGCGGAGGGATTGATGAAGTAGTAAATAAAGTGTCGACGTATATTCCGACATGCACCATGGCGCTAGTTGGAGTAGCGATAGAATCATTGGTAATGGTACCCAAGAAGAGACATGGCTCGTGAGGGGAGGGTGTCAAACCGATTTTCCTGAGGATAGTTGTGAACATATCGTACCAATGACGGGCCGAATGGCGGAGGCCATAAAGCGTCTTCTTTAAAAGCCAGTAGATACCTTTGTCGTTATCTGGATCCCCAACGGGAGGACGGACGGCTGTGAGTTCATCGTCTCGGAGAGGGGCGTTGCAAAAGGCATTTTTGCAGTCACCCTGTTTGAGGATGCTCTTTTCCCGAACAGCCTTTGCAATGAGGAGACGGAGAGAACCATATTGAAGAATGGGAGCGTAGTAGATGCGATCCTCGTAGTTGCCGAGTATGACTATTCGTGATTTGGCATGAAGAGGGTTTCCATCTTTGTCCTGCTTGATCACCATGACGCACATTGCTGGCAGTGCTGTGGGAATACATTCACTTGTTTTGAGGCGGAGATATTCCTTTCTGTCAATGCAGTCAAAAACGTCAAGGCGTTCGAGACCCTTTCTCTCTTCCTGGTATGAGGCCATCCAAACGTCACTGTCGGGATTGTTGGATTGCAGGGCCTTCAATAACGATGGGGGGCATGCATGGATGTGGCTTTTGGCAGCGACATGTTGTGCAATTGTTGAGGAGATTGAAGAAGATAGTTTGAGACAGGAACTGATGGTGCCGTGTCCAGGGAAGACTTTGTCATCTTGGACGTATGAATACCAAGTCTGTTGGAAGTCTGGGAGTGGAACGGACCAAGAAATGACTTTTGACGAAGGATTACGTTTGGAGGCAAAAATGAAACCCCCCTGAACCGAGTGCTGGAGATATCCCTTGTGGAAGGCACCGTCATGATTGATGGTGATTTTAGAATTAATCTGGAAGATGTGAGGAAGTTGGTGTTGGGGAACCACCCAAACTAACAAAGTTACGGCCCAGAAGAAATGACAGCCC
>JALLPF010000222.1:0-13553 GCA_036939455.1 Cyclotella distinguenda | reverse complement strand
CGTGATGGAGTCATTTGTAGACAGTTGCTCTGGTAAGTGTTATGATAATATTGTAATGCTGTTGAGGTCAGCAGCTGCTATGGTGCAGCAGAAACGTTGCGTCGGGATGTTATGATGCTTGTTGCCATTGAGTCGTTCGTCATTCTGATCGGTCGACGCTCGTTGTTCGGTGCGTAAAACCGCTCTAGTAAAAATAAAAGTAATAAGTAGCAGTAATCAGACATCACCGCAGAAAAAAAGAACTTCTTTTTTGGGTAGGAGCGACTCGTAAGTAAAGGGGGTAAGCATACCGTAGATGTACCCTTGTAGATATCATCTTTTTTTACCCTCGGAACACTCGGATAGGTTATGATTCCCGAGGGTATGCAGTTTCTATTCGGAAGGTTACCCTTGCAATAAAGTCTTCACATACCTACCTACCTAGGCCCTTTTTTTGGGCTGTGCTGATAACTCTCTGTCACGAATGAGGACTCTCCCAACTGATTATACATGAACGTACGATTGAGGCGCGAGTAAACGACACGAATCGATTATTATTGTCGTAATAAGAGGCAATTGGTCCATCGGATTTGCAGTCGTATTAATCCTTCACTGGAATCCTTCTTGAAGGAGGGCCAGGTGGCAAATAAGTACGATAGACCTGCAATAGTTTTGTCATCTCGCCAACAGCCCCTCCCCACATCCAGAACCCTGGGGCAACCACCTTCAACAACCCAAGACAGTCATCCACACAACGATCCATTTACGATTGTTTCACTCAAGTCAATAATAGGACACTATTGACAGTACGATACTTATAAGAGTTATTAGAATCGATTAATTCAACACCATCCGTTCGATTGATAAACAATTGTCAGAGAGCAGTTAAACCTCCCTTGAGGACGGCGGACAAGACTAAAGGCCATCCAAACACAGCAGCACAGCCGCACAGCAGCACGTCGCCAATAATTCACAAACAAGAATACATTTGGATACGACAGTCCATCATGACTCGACTCCATCTAATTCTAATCCTCCTCCTCAAACTCCTCCCAAGATCATTCGGGCAACCCGATCCAACAGTAAAATACCATTTCTTCTGCGGCTCCAGCTTCGCCGACATTCAATCCGACACCTGCGCAGGCCGTCAATGGTGTCCCTCCTCCTCCGACGACGAATGCCTCGTCCCCGGCCACACCTGCTTCGCCAACACCCCGTGCGATGCCCGTCTCATCCCGGATATCTCCGTGCCAACCTTCTCGCTGAGTCTGAATCCCGAATACAAGGATCCCACCGATAAAATGTTCTGCGGGACCGATTATCCCGATGCCCTGGCATCCTGTGAGGCCAACGATGAGACCGGCGCCGAGCGGCATTGTCCCAATGGGATTTCGGACTGTCCCGAGGGTCAATTCTGTTTCATCGATATGCCATGCAGTTACTTCGTCATGACCAATCCACTCGCTAATCCACTCGCCAATCCTGATGAACTCGAGGTGGCTCCAGTCGACCTTCCCGATCCGGGAAGTTCGGAATCTCATTACTTCTGCGGGGGGACCTTCCAACAGGCCGCGGACAATTGTAGCAGTCAAACATGGTGTCGGACGGGTACTACCCAGGAATGTCCCAACGGAGAAACCTGTTTCGTCAGCGTTAACGAGGGGAATTCCAAGTGTGAGATCAATGCCATTGTCAAGGCGGAGTATGAGGCGGGAGCCATGGCCGAAACCCAACCTTTGGTGCCAACTCTTGTACCCACTCGGGCACCCTTTGGGGCCGCTGATGAACGGAATAAGCGTTTTTGTGGATTTGATTGGAGCGACGCAGGGAGCAATTGCGATTTGTCGAGATTTTGCCCCGGGGGGACGGATGACGAATGTCCCCCAAAGATGACATGCCAGGAATATACTGCCTGTGATGCGAGCGTTTTGACGGCGATGCCTACGGGGAGTCCTTCGGAGAAACCCACGGTGAGTCATTCAAAAGCGAGGAGGGCGGGGTTTAGTTTTTTGAAACGCGTCATGTTTATTGATTTGATACCCTCGTCGCTGTGTCAATCTCAACGAACCGTTATTCACCACCCAACTCTGCCTCTGTAGACAAGCCCCACCGCGCGGGAACGAGTGCCCACCCTACTTCCTACAACCGCCAAACCAAGTCGAGAGCCCACTCCTGAGCCCGTCGGATCGGTGAGTACATGACAAATTTGTTCCACCATAAATCCTCGTCAGACTCTAATCGAAACCCCCATGTCGACTTGTGTTCACATGCCCCTCTCTCCTTCAACTCGACCTGCCCGATGGAATCTGATAGCCGACTATTAAACCGACTGGTGTGCCTTCGAAACGTCCCACCTATGCACCCCTACCTTGTACGTTCCATCTCCACACACTTGATGACATTTTTTCCAAATCACAATCTCAAACTTTCTTCCCCCTCCGCAGACGGAGACCCCCGAAGAGAGTTCTGGTGTGGATTAGACTATTTCGACGCCGGAACGAACTGTCCACTCAAATGTCCTTCCGGCGACGACGCCGATTGTCCCCTTGACCTCAAATGCATGAGCGGCGTGGCCACCTGCAAGAAAGAGTTGGGTTTGGCTCCATACGGAGTCGTAGATAACAGTACCACCACCACGACCAGCACGGCTGCGATGGAGGACACCAATGTCACCGGATCTACGACCCCAAGTTTGGAGGTCGAGTCGACGACCGAGGCGTTTTTGACTTTGGATAAGGAACCTGGTGCCACCAAGCCCGTTGCTGGAGACACGGACACCACCACTACTGCCACGGAAATATCACTGAATGAAACCTCCACTACCACGGAAGCCTCAGAAATGGCATTGACCGAAACTACCACAACTACCACCGAAGCTGCTGAATTGGTATCGAACGAAACTACCACAACCACCACAGAAATTGCGGATTTGGAATTGAAGGGAACCACAACCACCACCAACGTTGCAGCACTAGTATTGAGCGAAACCGTCACCACCGTCCCTGCGGAAGAGTCCCTCACAACATCGTCTCTGCCCCCTCTTGAAGGCCCGTTCATCGACGAAAATGTCCGGATCATTCTCTACGGACTCGCTCCCCTCGATACCGCAGCGTTGAGTCGATGGGCTCTCTTGACCACCAATTACTTTGAAGATTTCTTCAACAATTATGACGAAACATCGGACGACATCCGAAGCAATGTCACTGCCATGTCCATTGAAATTTCCAACGTAACTCAGCTAGAAGTTCCTGATCATTCGTTCAATCCCCTAAGTTCAGGAACACGGAAGAAGAACCTAAGGAGAAGGATGAATTCCCCTCGCCGCGTTCAAGATGAAAACGCCACTGAATCCCCCGAAACCATGATGTCGTTCCAACGAGAGTCATGGTATCGCTCCACCCTGGACGTCCTCAACAACGACCCACAGTTTATCACACGCCGCCCCCTCGAAACACCCGAATATCGCGCAGATTACGTCAGCTACCTCCGCTCCGTCGATTTCAACACCTATGGCGGCTTGGAATTCGCGAGCAATTTCATTTACACGGATTTTCCTACAGTGGCACCCTCTCTGAGTCCCACTATAGAACCGAGCATGAGTCCGGTAGAACCGGGGGAGCCCACCCTGCCGCCCGCGACGGATGCACCAACGGTGGAGGCTGAGGCGATGGAGTCAGAGATGACAACGAATTTTCCCACGTCTAATTTAGTATGCAACCTGTGTCGACCGGGACAGTACGGTGTGAATGCCGATATAATCTGGGACGGGAACGTTTCCACCTGTGTTCAAATTTGTGAGTTATAGCTACTTCACATGTCGAGTTGCTCGGTCGAATTTCATTCGAAATTCCTTTCGATCGAAATCTATCTCACTCTGTACATTCGCATTCAACAATACTGTCCAGATAACTACTTCCTAACTAATCACAACGAAGGAAGCGCCACCTGCCGCAAAGGACAAGAAGAATTGAGCAGCATATGTTGCTCGGATGGAGAAGCTGTCGAAGTGAAACCCATCGCATCGCCCACCAGAAAACCCATCGAACCGCCCACCAGAGAACCTACACCGAAACCCATTGTGGCCACACCACCAGCCGAAGATAACGAACCTTCGGACGTAGACCCCACTCCAAGTTCAGACGCACTCGAAACCCCCGCTCCTACTACTACACCGGAAATTCCAGTCGAAGAAAATGGATTACCGGATGCCTCCACCCTCCTGACGACATATTACTGTGGAGTGGACTGGAATTCCGTTGATGCCGATTGTGCTAGCGCCGTCCCCTGCCCCTCCGGAGATAACGACGACTGCGAATCCGGTGAATTATGTATTGCCTTCACTAATTGTGGTGGACAATTTACATTCGTGAACAATCCTAAAGTCGAAGGCGGTGGACCTGATCCGGACGATGTCAAGAGTACTTTCTTCTGTGGAACTTCGATGCAATTCTTGGAGATGAAATGCGACGGCGCCAAACCCTGTCCTAATGGCCCTGATGATTGCGATGGTGCGGAAGAAGGTTGCTTCGCTTTCACTGGTTGTAACACCGAGGTCGATCCTGGCAGCTTCGTCGGATTTCTCGCCAAGCCGTCGGAGGACATGGAAGCACCCACCGAAACAAAGAAAACATTCTATTGTGGTGCCACATGGTCCGATTTGGATAATAAATGTGTCAACGGCGTCCCTGAAGGAGCCACAGCGTGTCCATCCGGAGATACCCTTGCGTGCCCGCAAGGGTATGGGTGCTACGCGTTTGCTTGCGGTAACGTCGTAGTTGATCCATCTCTCGTGTCTTCAGAGCCAGCTCCGGCCCTCGCCAACAGTCCCGCCAATGATTTTTCGGTCGAAGACCTCGATGTCGTCAAGTCTACATTCTTCTGTGGAACATCCATTGAAGAAATCGATGCGGATTGCGCCAATGCGAAACCCTGTCCAACTGGTGGTGACGAGTGTGGCGAAGGTGCGGGATGCTT
Organism: Cyclotella distinguenda; assembly: GCA_036939455.1. Classification (NCBI taxonomy): domain Eukaryota; phylum Bacillariophyta; class Thalassiosirophyceae; order Thalassiosirales; family Thalassiosiraceae; genus Cyclotella; species Cyclotella distinguenda. Next base: position 8,600 of record JALLPF010000222.1, on the reverse strand, counting down.
TGCATTCTCGCAATGTGCAGAAGTGGACATCGATGCGTTAGTAGATACATTTGGACGAACCGATCGTCCGACTAGAGCACCGACTGTTCCTATTGTTCAAGTCTGCGACGAAGAAAATAAAATGGGCGTCAACTTTGGATATTGGCAAAGTTGGAGTATCTAGTGAGTGAAATAAAATGCAAATTATCATCATCCCCAGAATAACAACCCTCACCACCTTTTTTGTATCTCGATTGTATTTCATGTTTGCCTCTAGTCGCAAGGACAACTGTCAACCAATGAGCACAGCATCATTCGATGCGTCACCCTACACTCATGTCATCTACTCCTTCGCATCGATTGATTCTCACTACAAACTTGAAGCGTGGAATGGAACTTTTGAAAATGAAGTTCCCCTGTATAAAGAGTTCAACACAGTCAAGCAGAGACAATCTGGTATCAAGACCATGATTGCTGTGGGGGGATGGACTCATAACGACCCCGGTCCGATGCAAAAGCGATTCAGCGAAATGGCTGCTTCTGAGTCAAATCGTCGCACCTTCGCTCAAAGTGCCGTTCAGTTCATGAGAACATATGGATTTGACGGTCTCGATTTAGATTGGGAGTTTCCCGGTTTGCGCGAGAGAGGAGGGACACCAGATGATTACGATAATTACGTGTTGATGGTTAAGGAGATAAGAACTGCATTTAATGCAGCACCAGAGGACTATGCGCTCACAGTAGCTCTTACTGCGAATGTCACCAAGCAGGAAATGGGATATGATTTGGTAGGTCTTTCAGAACATATTGACTACTTCAACCTCATGTCATATGATCTTTGGGGCTCGTGGGATCCTACAGAAACTGCTTATTCTCACACCGACATCCGCATGATCGACGAGGCCGTTGATTACATGTCCCATTTCGTTCAAAAGTCACAGATAGTGTTAGGTCTCGGTTCTTATGCTCGGACTTACACGATGGCTGAAGACGATTGCCTTGATCTCAGCTGTCCCTTCGAAGGACCTGGAAAAGCCGGTTGTGAAGGCACAGACGGCTCTTTACCTTACTTCGAAATTGCCGATTTAGTCACCAGTCGCAAGTATGACATGCTTCGGTTTGACGAAGAGTCTGCGAGCATGGTTATGGTGACTGATGGCAACCGCCTCATATCCTACGATAACACTGTCTCGTTCAACAAAAAAACAGATTATGCGACCGAAAATTGCATGGCAGGTGTGATGCTTTGGGCCATCGATATGCTCAAAGACGATTCAAATCCTCTCTCAAGCAACAACGGTAATTCGGCTGCTACCGGAGATCCGTCCGACCAGTCATTCTGCGGAGTTGATTATACAGACGCCTCTAGTTTTTGTAAGCAACACTGTCCTTCAGGTGATTCAAGTCAATGCTCCCCGGGAGAGCAATGCTTTATCAACACTGGATGTAGCCCTGATAACATTGGGTCAGCTCCGCCTACAAAATGCCGTCTCTGTCCCGATCCATCCACTCAAGGGATGAAGACTTGGTTAGAAATCGAATTTGGAGGAAATACAACGACATGTGGCGAGGCTGACATGACCACGATTAGCAACATGGCGACGGGATCAGATGAGTGTGACGCAGCGAAAGAGTCTCTGGGTTCCCAATGCTGCTACACTTACCCCGAGAATCCCTGTATGTTGTGCCGCACTGAAACAGAGTTTATGGACTTGAAAGCGATGGCCGAAATCGACTTCGACGGGCAAACCATGGCTTGCATGGATCTATCTACGCGTCTCGGACCTGAGTCAGCTGACAGCGAAATGTGTCTCAGTGCTCAAAGTGAGTTATGGGATCAGTGCTGCTTTAATCAATGCAAGCTGTGTGAGGGGAAGGGGGTCAAGTGGTGGAATGAGATTGAATTCGAAGACGAGCCCCTAAATTGTGGTGAACTTGATTCCGTCCTCTACGCTAATTCAACAGCAGAAGAGAGCGAAATGTGCATGGACGTCCTCTCGGAGTTCGGCGAAGAATGCTGCTACACGTATCCAGACCAACCGTGTGATGTCTGCACGATAGGCGATAAGAAGCTCACTCTAATGCCTGCTGAAGAAGTCGATTATGAAAATTCCACCTACACTTGCGCTGAGGTCAACAATTTTGTGTCCCCATTCGAGAGCTCGAGCACTCAGTGCTCTGATGCCCATGAAGCCGGAGCTGAAAAATGTTGCTTCGACAGGTGTTCGTTGTGTGGAACTGGAGCACGGCTCGATGCTGAAGTCATCGTTGATGTTGAAGGGGAGCCGGGTACGTGTGCTGATATTGAAGCTAGTCTCTTTCAGGATAAAGTCACTGGTGACTCTGAGAATTGTACAACAACTAGAACACTTTTCTATGACTCGTGCTGCTTCGAGATCCCCAATACACCGTGCCAGCTTTGTGCAACAGACCAATACATGCATTCGACAACAACAGTTGAGTTCAAGAACGAGGAAATCACGTGCCGCAGTGTCAATAACTACCTGATGGAGAGGGCCGACAATGAAACTGAAACCTGTGCCGATGCACGTGCAGAGTACGGGGAAACATGCTGCTATAAGACTTGCAACATTTGTGGGAGTGAAGACTACAACCTCGACTGGGATGTCTATGTTAATTATGAAGGTGAAGATATCTCTTGTGGGGACTTCAATGAAATTTTTCGAGCGCAAGCTGTTGTTGATGGTTCCGAGCAGTGCGATAAGATGTCTGAGGAGTTTAAGGACACGTGCTGTTACACAAGTCCTACAACATCGTGTCAGCTGTGTAATCACGATGGCATTTTTTATGAAGTCAACAGCAACGTTCAAGTCGACTTTAATGGCCCGACCACTTGTGCTGATGTTGCTAATTTCTTGTCTCGTAGAGTCGGAGATACGGAGAATGTATGCAGTACAACTCAAGCCTCCTTCTACGAAGACTGCTGCTATGACAAGTGCTCGCTCGTTAATACAGAGGCAGCCTACCCTGATTGGGCAGCCCAGGTAGAGATGGATGGTAAAGTCGCGAGTTGTCTTGATATTGACAACGCTATTAAGGACAAAGCAATCGCTACAAACAGTACAGAATGCACCACCCTTCAGGACACTTTCTCGAAAACCTGCAGTTACAGCATACCGACGAATCCTTGCGATATCTGCCCAGATAGTGACGTTTCTCCCACAGTTGTCACCGCATACGATGGGAAAGATACGAAGTGCTCTGACATACAGAGTCGTTTAGCCAGCCGAGAAGAAGCTGATGGTGAAAAATGTTTAGCTGCACAAGAAAGTCTCCAGGGTTGCTGCTTTGACCAATGTCATCTCTGTAGTGAAGAACAGGAAATCGACACAGAGCTCACTGTTTATTATAATGGCAAGACCACCGTCTGTTCTGATATTGACGAATCATTCAATGAAAATGGCATTCTAGCCTCAAGTTCACAGTGTAGCACTGACAAATCTGCGCATTCTGAACAATGCTGCTACAGCGCTCCAAAGTCGCCCTGTAACATCTGTAAACAAGGGTCAGATTACTTCGATGTCATGACCACCAATTCTATCACCTTCATGAACAAGAAGCAATCTTGCTCAGACATCAGTGATATAATGTTCAAGAGAGAAGAAGATACCAGCGATACATGTAATGCGACAAGAGATGAACTGTTTGATGTATGTTGCAATACCAAGTGCAAACTCTGTGGAGATCAAGGACTTGATTCTGGTGTCAAAGTTTCACACGAAGGGCGTGACATTACTTGCCTTGAGCTAGACATGAGCTTGAGTTTCGAAGCCGGATCAGACCAATGTTCCAATGTTACCTCCAAATACGCTGGGGAATGTTGTTTTAAGCCTCCAGAAACGCCGTGCCGCATTTGCTCTGAAGCTCAGGGCGTGGACACCAAGGCTGAAGTATTCTATCTTGGAACAAACACAACGTGTGATAACCTTTCTAACTATCTTGGTAGCCGAGAGGAGCAAGCCGGAGATACGTGCAAAAAAGCCGTTTCAGACTTTGGGGAGTCTTGTTGCTATGATCAATGCTCACTCTGCGATGACGGCAAAGCTGATTGGAACACATATGTCACTTATAACAACAAGACGATTGCATGCGGCGACTTTGAATGGGTTCTCCGAGGTGATAATGTTGCAACTGGCAGCGAGACCTGCAACTCAGTCAAGGAACAATTCTTTGAGAAATGCTGTTACGAGCCACCATCAACCTCTTGTAACCTGTGCCAAGTTGACGAACAGTATCTCGACGTTTCCCCTGATGTTAATATAACCTACGACGGCGATTCTACTACATGTTTGAACGTCTACAACTCACTATTTGTCAGGGCATCAGCTGAAAGCGAAGAATGTCAGATGGCTAAAGATACTCATGCAGAGAAATGCTGTTTCACGAAGTGCAAACTATGCCAGAGTGGCTCTATTGATGCTTCGGCGAAAGTGGTTGTTAACGGGAGTGATGTGTCATGCTCTGCCTTGGAACTGAGTTTCGCTCAGAGTGTAATTATGGACGGCAGTGACCAGTGTAGCCAGATCCAACAAGATTTTGCTTCTTCGTGCTGTTATACTATCCCAGATAAACCCTGTAGGCTGTGTTCGGTTGGTTACGAGGCACATACTAATGAGACGATAGACTTCTATGGTGAACAGAAGCTCTGTTCTGATGTCTCCAACAAGCTGGCCATATCAGTAGAAGCGGACAGCCAAACATGCGCTTCAACTAAAGCTGACTTTACAGAATCTTGTTGCTACGAAATGTGTTCAATTTGCCCGACAGGATCCAATCTTAACTGGGAAGTCGATATTGAGTACAATAAAGCTGTCATTTCTTGTGGCGAATTTGATACCGTCATCCGAAGCAATGCCATCGCCAAGACTTCTCAGGAATGTACCAGTCTCCAAAGCACATATTCGAGTCCTTGCTGCTACAATTATGCCACTGCCACTGGCGGAAACAGTGTCAGCAAAGAAACTGCAGGTATGTTTCAGACTAACTAAAGCTTTTACTCCTTTCTATTTGCGAGTGACAACCTCACAAACGTGTCATTTCTTTCTAACATTGATAGAGTCTGCAGCACCACTGCCTCCTCCTGTCAGCTTCAGCTATCTTGAAATGCCGTCTCTCTCCTCTTTGATGACAGAAGGGACGATTGTTAAACTGGAGAAGGATGTAGGCACAAAAGTTAATGCTGGAGACACTGTAATGGTTGTCCAGTCGAACACTGGAGATGAAGGCGAGGTCAGAGCATCGCAAGATGGATATGTCGCTGCGGTATTAACTGGTGAGGGCGACAGTGCCAAGCCTGGCGTACCTGTCGCGCTTGTTGCGAAGAATGAGGCTGACATAAAGAAAGTTCAGACCTATGCTGATGCCCTTCCTGATGTCAGCTTTAGCCAGCTTGAGATGCCATCTCTGTCATCTGCAATGACGGAAGGGACGACGGTAACTTTAGAAAAGGATGTGGGCGAAAAAGTTCAAGCTGGGGATACTGTAATGGTCGTGGAGTCAAACACCGGTGATATAGGCGAAATAAAAGCCAAACAAGATGGATATGTAGCTGCGGTCATGACTAATGAGGGGGAGAGCGTCGAGACGGGCACACCTGTCATGCTCGTCGCAAAGGATGAGGCTGATATTCCGAAAATACAGACATATGCAGACGTGCTCAAGCCTGTGGTCCAAGACAGCGCGTCCAGCAGCAGTACGGGATCACTTGGAGCTGGACCATGCAGCTTGTGTGGTTTCGGAGAGATTAGTCTCGACACTGAAATTCTGTTCAACAGTGTCCAGACGTCCTGTCTAGAAGTGAACAACTTCCTCGCAACCCAAACTCAATCAGGGAGTGAGACTTGTGAGGCAGGGAAAGAAGCACTCCACGATTCTTGCTGCCTCCAGAAATGCGATATTTGCACTCGTGGTGGAATTCCAGATTGGTATGCAAAGGTGAACGTAAACGGAAACTCCATGACTTGTCTTGATCTCGATAGGACTATTGTGGATTCTCAAATTTCAGAAGGCACAGATCAGTGCGATGAAATAATTGACGTTGCAGCTCCAGCATGCTGCTACGAGCCCCCAACAACGCCTTGCAATATTTGTCAAATAGGAGATGAGTTCAAAGATGTCATGTCAGCTGTTAAAGTTGAGTATGGAGGTACCATGACAACTTGTGGCGAGATATTTAATGCTCTGTATTCTCGGGAAGAGGCAGATGGAGACACGTGTTCGTTGATGACAACCGATCTTGGTAGCACGTGTTGTTATGATAAGTGTTCCCTGTGTGGAAATCTGCAGGTGAACGCGGCCACCACGGTCAATCACGATGGAGCTAAAATTGGGTGTAGTGAATTCGATTCATACGTCTTCGCGTCCAACTTGACCAAGGAGGGTACAGACGAATGTACTGCGTTCCAATCTCTTCATATGGATACCTGCTGCTTTGATATACCATGCAATTTGTGCTCTAGCGGTGACAAACTCTATACCATCAAAGAAGACACAAACATTACATATGGTGGAACTATAACGAAATGCTCAGACGTATCTGATTTCCTCTCGCAAGATATGAGCCAGAGTAACAATTGCCTAGCTGCTCAGGAGAATATCTTCAGTGACTGCTGCTTCCAACCGTGTGAAATGTGTCCAGGCGCCGGCGAGTCTATTAATTGGGCCGCAACCACAACATTTAACGGGGCATCTCAGTCATGCACCGATGTTTATTGGTTGCTCGTCGACGGCTCTATTGAACTGACGAGTCCTATATGTGATTCAGCAAGCCAATTAGCATCTGACTGTTGTTTCAAAGTTCCTAGAGATCAGTGTCAGCTCTGCAAAGATGAAAATGGAATTACTTATAATACGAGATGGATTGAAGAGGTCACGGTAGGCGGGGTCACTAAAACGTGTGGTGACTTCAATACTCTCTTGAGTACCCAAGAGAGCGACAGCCAGACTTGTTCTTCTGCCAAAGACGAAATCTTTGATAAATGTTGTTTTGCAGGTTCCGACGCCCTTCTTGCCACTTCAAAGTCCAACTCGATAGTTGTCAGTGACGCCATGAATAAAACCAACATGATCAATCCTAATGCGTGTGGATTATGTTCTGAAGGCCAGGTTGGGATTACTGCTGCAATCACCTTCGCTGGAAATCCTTCTACCTGTCTCGAGGTAAACGACTTCTTGAGAGATCAATTTAATAAGACATCTGGACCGTGTGCGTCAGCGCAGTTAGAGCTTACTGGATCCTGCTGCAGAGAACAAAGTGATTTGAAGCCCGGTGAAACGGCAGCTTTTGGGTTCAATTCGGAAGGTATTGAATCTGTGGTTTCACCAGAATCTGGAAATGTTATAACACCGCCAACAGATTTCAGCGGTATCAACGCCTGGACAATCAGGAGCGGAAGCCGCGAAAGCTTTAGCACTTCAAGTCGATTCATTGCCATCGCAGGGTTTGTTGTAATTATGTCACTGCTCCCTTAAATTGATATGGAGCTGTTTCATGAATGTAACAACTCTAGGATACTATATTATTATAAGTACGTGTCATGATGTAAGAAAATAGAAAAAAGATTTCAATAAAATAATGGAAGTACCATACTTATACAGAATAACTTCTATACGAAATATCATTTTTTTCGTAGGGAGTTAGAAGTCATAAATAATGATGTCACCAGTTATTGGCGGTGCACGGTTATCGTTGCCTCTTCGGCCGGAGCAAGTACGACTGAAACCAACTCAAGAGAGCATGGTAATCGAAAGATCTAATGAAGAGACTCCCTTCAGCATTAGCTCTCGCAACACGGGAAAGAGGCTTTCATTAGTCGAATGTACAGATAATGGATTCTGATTATCACTCGATGGAGTAACTCGTTTTGTCTAGTAGGTTCCATTCTGTAACAAATAACAAATACCGTATAACAACAGAGCACGAACGATACAGCTGCGGCATCATCAGTGAATCGACATTGCTTCTCATGTCATTTAATCTTTGGCATTATCCCCAAAAACAAAAATACAAGAAAACCAGCAATCGCAACAATTTGTAACTCATGACACACCATCATCCACCATGTTCTCTCTTCCCCTCCACTCAAAAAAACTTGACTTATCAAGCAATAACCTGCATCAAAACTTCCCCTGACTAAACCCCTCGAGTGAATCAAAGACACCTCCACTGGAACCCGCTTCGAAAAGAGAACCTGTCCGATGCACCCCGGAGTGATCCACATCAATGGCGCCACTATCGCCAAGTATCGACGTTTCACGCAAGGTATAAAAAATGCAAACATGGCCGCGATTGTCCCCGCATCGCGTAACACCATGGCTCGATCGTCATCCCCTTGGACGGGACACCGTTGTGAAACGGGCAGATTGCGGAGGTGGGAGTGGAGTTTGTGTTGTTGATGGTATGCCGATAGTTGGACGGAGGGTCCATGGAGGAATCCTAATAGATCGAGAGGTTTTGTGTAGATGAGGAAGGTGGGGGTTAGAAGGAGGGTGATGGAGAGGAGGGTGTGAAGGGGTGTCATTGCGGGATGCTACGATGGATTGATGGTGTTGAAATGTACTGCTGAAAACGTAGATCTTGCGCGGATGAACGAGTAGAGACA
>JALLPF010000221.1:0-13512 GCA_036939455.1 Cyclotella distinguenda | reverse complement strand
GGATTTTTCAAAACCTCGAAAGTTCATCATCGACATGGAACACTACGTCAAGGATATCATAATGGACCTATCAGAACGATTCAGCGGAGAGGCAACCACTCCGGCAGCTGACCACCGCTTCAAAGTGCCTGACAGTGCCACCAAACTCACAGATGAGGATGCGGAACAATTCCATCACATCACAGCTCCGCTGTTATTCTTATGCAAACGTGGACGACCTGATATTCATACTGCGGTCGCATATCTGTGCACACGTGTAAAAGACCCAGATGAAGACGAAACGGAGTGTGTGGGTTACGTAACTTCTTACTTCTTCGTGTAGCTATGTGTCGGATGTACTTCGTACTGTTGTGTGATGCAGTTCAAGACGTCAAGATGAGTTTTTGAAACTGTGTCGCCTCTTTGATGGCCGTCTGATAATATTTTGGAGAATGGAAATCGCTGAGAATGTGAGGGTTTCCGAGTCGAGGGTATCAGTGAAGTTCAATGTTAATTTTAAACCTAATGTAATGATATGATTATTTACAGGAGCGATTTAATCGCTCCGGTCGTCAGGATTAACCCTTTTATTCATCACTTTCAAACCGATTCTGCAAGCCAGACCCAAGAGTGAAATGTACGGCCAACACTGCACACTAAGATCATATCTCTCCATAACCAAGCGATGTGGAGGCATTGCTACGATCTGAAATTCTACGAATAATATTCTGATTCTTTTTGGGGCGCCGCGGCTTACCGACAAAGTCAGACGAGTAGAGTGGAACGGTGTCGTGTGGGTGGCGTTCGGAGTATGATACCAGTGAACTCTTAGATTTGTTGGACTGTTCATTGAAAGTTGAAGGAGAGGAGAGACGCAACGTTGAAGAACACATTTTTTTTTAAAAGAACAAAAGAAACAGCCAGAAGTTAACTCACGCTACCCGTTCCATCGCTCCTGCTGCGACTACGACTCAACTCTCTCAGTCTGCTCACCCTCTCCTCAATCGATGGCCTAGTTCCTCTCCTCCTTGTCTCCTTGGTTTCCTTGACTTCCTGATCCCAATACTTCACCTCGTCCCGAATGAACATTTGGAACGATTCCTCCGTGGTAGTGGTATTCCGGGTATTCGTGGAGGTAGTCCTCGGCACATCAATCAAATTCGTAGGCTCGAGGGGAACATGGGGAGGAAATGTTGCAAATTCCACCCCTTCGTTCCATTCGACATCTTCTTCCACCTTGTGAGGAAACGACACGCCATGTTTCCTTAGACGTATTCGCTCCAACTCCTCGAGGGTATGAGAACTGATGGCGCTGATCCCATCGTCGAAGTCGATTAGGTCGGGGAGAGTCTCCTTTTCGGGAGAGGGAGGCCGGGCCACATCCGCGAGACTTTCACCATGTACCCCGCTAGCTAGCTGATGCTGAGCTCCGAGCTGTCGAAGTTTGGTAAGTGATTGTTTCTGAAATGGTTGGGGTTGCGGTTGGGGTTGCACGGGGTCGATGGTATGACGGGAGATATCCGAGCGGGAGGCGGATACCTCCAGCGGAATTGGGGTGAATTCTTTCGGAGTGGATCGGGTTCGGACCGGAGCGAACCCCTTGTTATTGTTGGCGAGGGGGACTTCGCCGATTTCTTCTCGTGGGACGCCACCAATGTCGTATACTGCGCAGGGGCCGAACATTGTTCGCAGGAGGGAGTCTAGGCTGTCGCGGAATCCCAGTAATGGTGCATTCATCGGGCGTTGTTCGTCACGACGGCAGGGGCTTACGCGTTGGGCTCGGGCTGGTTGCGAGACGGCGCCGTAGGTCTCTTGTATTTGGGAAGGGATTGCCATGGAGCTTTTGATCACGCTGGAAAAGTCGACGATGAGTTGAAAATATTTCTGAGTGAACCTTCGTCACCGCCGGAGAGCAGGATCGCGAGGGCCGAGGGCGATGGACGCGGCCGGAGAATCCAAAGGGATTGAGATAATTGGCAGTGAATTAGGTTCGGAAGACGATTGCGGTGCCGGTTGACTCGTTGCTGTTTCAGTATTCTAGGAGGAACGGGGTTCCGCGGAGGCCATGGTTATCAGATCCGTCTCGGTGTGGTGATGATAATTTTTGGGTAATAAATTGAAACTGTTGAAATCTATCGTGTTGATGAGTGTTGACCGTTCGTCGTCAGGAAGCCCAACTTTTCTCGAAGATTCAATCGCCCACCAACAGTGGAATCAGAATATATTGGAATAGTGAATCAAGATTTTGTAAATGTGGCATATATAATGATGCTTTACAAGAACGCATCTCAAAGAAATATATCCTTCATACATGTAGGATCATTAACCAATTCAAATTCTAGTTTTGAAATAGATCTTCGTGAATGCCGACTGCATGCCGATTCAACATTCATTACCTATCACCTTTTGTCGCTAAAAAGGAAAAAATACCAGCAAAAAAATCCATCAAACGCCTAAAAATTGACGGCTGCAGAGAAAAAAATGTAAGGGATGTGCCATCAACTGCCACCGCCTTCTCGTCATAATCTTATGGTTTCGCCACAAAACTCTGACTATCGACCCTCATTTTTTACATCTTCAAGAGGTGTAGGTATTTCACATGCCGAATGCCAATCGTCGCTATTGGGAAAGATAATATTATTATCGTACTTTAGTTAATTGAGTTCGGAACGCTTGGAGTTGCCGGATGCGCAATTCTACTACTGAATCCCATGATATTTATCAACTTTTAAAAGCGAAAAATTATTAATGATGATATTAGAATCATATTATAATGTCGAAATAATCACTATTCAAGACCATTTTGTTCTTTAATCAGTACGCTGTCCGCCTCTAGTGCTTCAGTTCTCACATGAGAATGATTTTTGTTCAATGTCTCCTTCCTAGTCACTACTAGTTTATCCAACCATCGACCAGAGACATGTTGACAAATTCTAACCATTCACAACCTCTGCTTCTCCAACGAAAATTGAGCCTCCTCATCCCTAAAGTATTGGTATTGGCACCCTCTCAGCTTTTCATAGGCAATCACGAGCACGGCACCCACGATGACAATGACTGTTTCGTCAGCTTGAATCCTCACGTGACGACTCAACAAGTTATCCAAATGAACATATCCCTCACTGACCCTATTTGAATCGAGGTATGTTTTAATGGACGAATCTTTAGAGGTTACGAGGTCAGCCTTTACATTTCTGGCTACCCATCAGTAGGAGGATTGTTTCAACCCATCTCTACTGATTTACAACGGTTCAAATAGGTATTCAGCTCACTGTTCCATCACCCGTCTGAAAATTGATCTTCGCATTCTCTCCAATCATTATTGCGCTCTCTTTCATCGCCCAACATCCTCTCACCGGGTGTACACTGTACACTCACTGGTGCAGATTTGCAGGCGGTGGCCTTTATTTGAGAATAGGTCGAGTCTCCCGGCAGTTCAAAGTGAGGTGAGATGTGGCAGTGGAGTTGCCATTAGATCTGCCGCTATGGGTGCCGATAAGGGAAGTGATGATATTCTTCCATCCTTCAGTCGATTGTTGTGCCTTTCTGTGATGGATGGAGATTGTAAAGATGGGCGACTTGCCGCATTACCGCCGTTATCGATTTTTTAGGTTGCGACACGAATAAGATATGTACTCCTACGTTATACGATGTCCCACGTTTCATTCTGTCTCGCCAGTGCGTCAGCCTTCCATTATTGCGAAATATCCCCGGAATATAGCTGTTATTCTGGCCTTCAACCATCATCCTATATCCTATACACAGAAAAACAACGAAACAACGATATTTAAACAACACTCCGAATAAAAGTAATGCATATTATGCCCAGGGTTGATTATTGAAAGAATGTCACCGGCTTGTTCATCTATAGGCCACGGGTCGGTCGACCAAGATTTTGTCATCGATTGGAGGGCAGGACCTTCTCTGGAATTGTCGTGACGCCGGATGATATGCAGACAGACAAGTATTGATGATGACTACCACTACTTTACAACCGACAGGTTCTAGAAACGTGTCTTTCCCAAATGGTTATTCCTCTCGAGACCCTACGTATAGGAGAAGCAGTGCATTGGTTTCAGCTACATCTGGTAAACATTTCCTGAGGGGAAACACAATGCCTTCTTCCACGACAAGCACGGGCAGCAGCCACATGAACTCGTTAGATCGCAGGACAAATGTGAGAAGCCACGAACGTACTCCATCCATCAGAAACTTCATTCATAAGATCAATTCAATGGATGAATTTTCCACTGACGAAGAAGATGAATTCGAATGGGACGAAGAACAACATGACGACCCGGTGGGTGATTGCATCACTCGAATGCTTAACGAAGGAAATATGCCGCATTTCGGATTTAGGAAATCAATCGAAAATGTAACAGAACATGGATCTCTTGCTGATTCTGAAAGGTTCTCGTGGTCGCCCTTGCTGACTGCTAGAAATTATAGGGCGATACGACGGAAAATGAAGGGTGGTAGTCGTGGCGCTCGATACCGCTGGATCACGTCAGAGCAAGCTGCTGGCAAGATGCACGATGAGAGAAACGGGAGAGACTCAAAAGGAAAATTTATTGCAGACGATAGATCAATCTGGTTCTTTCTAGAGTCGTTATTGGCAGTTTATATTGCAATTTACTCTTCGAATGATTTAATTCTCCGATCAACTTTCGAATTTATGGCGCATGTCATTTGCAGAGCCGCATCCTCAATAATTGACTTCGATGAGGTGAAATTTGGCGTTCTTCTTTTATTTCAATTGTGCGTCCCCCGCTCAATCCGCACAATGATATCACAATCTATTTTTGAATTACGATCGTTGTTTCGAACATTCGAGACAAAAATCTTTTGGGGCATGCGCTTCTCGGGGAGAGTGCCACTGTGGTCCGAAAAGAAAAGGTTAAATAAATTTCGACGGAAACACTTGCGCGTGATGATGGTCAACGAAGAGCGTAAGCTCAATCGACGGAAGAGGCAAAAATCGAAGAGGGAGCGTCGAAAGAAGAAGAAGAAAGGACTCTCGCTCGACAGTCAAGATTTCGCAGAGATGGAGGCTGAAGTTGTGGAAAAGGAAGCTATCGAAGCTGCTTCAGATGAACTAAGAAGGAAGCCACCCACATTCTTTTCCAATCAAATTCTCATAGAAAAGGATCATGCAAAAAAATATTCCTGGAGTCAATCGACATGGAGACACTTCGAAGCGCTTGAATACTGCCATCGTATGATACTTCATCAAAAAATAATCAAGAGTGATATTAGGCCCGTTTCGATAAAACCTCACAAGATACGCACCTCTGGAGATTTTGCATTGTCACCGCGAGAGTCCATTGAGGTTGTAAATGAATTTCCAGATATTGTATCTGAGCCCAGCGCAGTGGACGAGGTCGGGTCGTGTATGAGTTCTGCAGCATCATCATATTCTTTAGCTCACCATGATTTTGATTCTGACGAGAATTATGATAGCTCATCCGATGACAATGAGGGTAAGGACTACGATGACGACGACGACGACAACGACGACGACCAATCATCACATCTGTCGTGTGCTACCGAAAAAGATGTAGAAAAAATGAATTGGATCTCTCTAGGAGCTAAGATTGGGACCAAAATATTGAATTCAAGACAAGTGTACAGAGTGATTAACAACCCAGAAAAGGTCGGAGAACTGTTTTCAGAAGAGGCCAGGAAACATATAGATGGAATGCACAAAGATCCACTTAAAGTGAAGTATGATTCACCATCAAAAGCATCTTCGTGGGAAGGAAATACAAAAACGGACGACTCCACTCCTGCGTTTGTTGACAATCTACAACAATCAAAATCTTCTGAGGGACTCATGCCGAAGCTACCTATACACGACATGTGGACTTCGCCTGGTTCAGCAGCAATATTACTGCCAGATGCCGCACAAAACGTCAAATCTTCTAAACCTTTCGTATCGCAATCGTCCGATATCTATTTGCGAATGGAAAGTTCATGTGGAGAACATGTCAACACTTTCTTTCCACCATCACCCAATTACAACTTACTCGGTAATAATTCACAGTATCACCTCAACCAGCTGTCATCCATGCCTTCAAAACGCGAACTACCTCCGATGAATACGACACCTAAACATTCCAATCAAAAATGTACGCCTCCTCGTATATCGACAACAGAAGTCGAACTCTATGGATCGATACGTCTGGCGCCTATCGAAAAAGGAGTCAAAATTGTGGTCCCAATCTTCTCACCAAATGTTACCAATAGCTCGAGTAGATCTTGTTTTTACCAAATGGGTACAGTTCTTTCATCATCTCGCATTTTAGTCACCGCTGATGACACATGTGACAAGAAAAAATGGCGGACTACACCTGGTAGAATCAAAGAAACGAATGGCTTAGCGATCGAAGTAGTACTCGACAAGGCTATCTTACGCGGATGTCAATTTGCAGTAATGAACATTCGCATTCTTGATGAGTGGAATTACATTCCTCGATTCTCAAAGTATCCAATGGGATCATGCGTGGCTACTACGTTTGGTATTGGCGTGTTGGTCGGTTGGAGAGTAGAGGATGACATGCACATCATTCGCTCTCTTTGGAACCGAAGCGGCCCTGGTACAGGAACTGCTTACCTCAGAAGAGAATGCATCCATTCTGTCATCGAAGCAGCAATTGGTTTTGATGTAGAGACTGGGTTAGGGACAGGTCGCGTGTCTGCATACATCCAAGGGGGCAAACAGAACTTAGATGGAAAATATTTTGTGCGTCTGACTAGCAAAGGGAGATATCAAAATAGATTAGTGGAATTGAAACGCAGTCACATTCTCTCCTGTCGGATGGCAAAGTTTATTCCTGTGACTGAGCACATTAGAGCTGCTGCACTGTACCAACTGCAAATACTGCATTATAAAGCAAAGATAAGGGAGAGAATGTTGAACGACCCGTCTTCAACTGGAGATATTAGACAGAGAGGGACCTGGAGAAAGTTTTCGGAATATATCGACCTGTTCGCAGCAAGTCTCAGCAAAGCCATCGCCGAAGATCCAGATTTTGATCATGAAATCGACAAATTTATCTCGCATGTTATCAATGTGCTAGATGATAAGAAAGACTCTGATGAATCATCTGTGTCGAGTCATGCTTCGTTAGATGGTTGTTATTCAACGATCGGAAAAAAGCACCAAAATATCAGCGAGCAGGGTCACATTTGGAATGCACAGGACGTTTTTGCATCCTTCTTTGCTGACCCGATACCACCCGTCAAAGAAGAACTGGAGAGTTCAGTGGTATTATCGCAAATACAAAAGTTTCACGAAGCGCACCAGTCTTTATCAATAATTCTTCGTGTCTTGTTGAAGACCGTCGTAATAGCGCGAGCATCTGTCCCAAATAGGCCGAAGCTCCACATAGCCCTCGCAATGATACACGAGTCGTTGCTGTTTTTACGTCAAGTCGTTCGTGTTCAAAATAACAATGTTTCAAAGCCACTCATAGAGGCTTGGTTCCGTACGCTTACCGAAGTATCTGTGACCTTCGGCCCCCTGAAAGAACGCACCGCTGCGCTCGGGAAGAAGATGGCCAAGAAACTGAAGAAACACTCTGACATTGCAAAGAGGCGGATACTGAACTTTGTTGATATTGCTCTTGGAGACACAGCTCTTTTGCATTCACTCGAGCGGGGAGACTGGAAGCAATCGTTGCGGAGGGTCGAATTAGCCTTAGTCACTTCAAAAATCACTGATGACGAAACATGTGAGCAGATTCACAAGGGAGTTGTTTTAATGGTGAGCACCATCGTACTGATGTGAACTTGTGAATTTTCCGACGGTAATTGACATTCAATACGGCGCTCTCAGTATAAAAGTCTTGCACCGAGAAAAAAAGACAGGAAAAACAAAGCAGCAGCTCATAGGACGGGACAAAACGCAATAAAATTCGCCAAGATAATGAAAATTGCAGCATCTCCAGGGAGATCTATTCTTAGGGTCCTTACTATGGATGTTATGTTGGAACATTTTGATCGTATTCTTCTCCGAGTTTTTGATAAGGACCCCGTTTGCTCTACGATTATTAATATATTTGCATTTAACTTCAACTCTATGCGCCATTTGAGGACACTGAACAACATGGCGATAGCGGGCAAGTTGTGGGAGACCATACTGGATGCCGTCGACGAAGAATTGAGCTATCTTGCATCAGAGGTACCTGAACACACCAATTATTTTATTGATCCATTTGTAAGTCTTTTTTCGCTGGGTGTTGCAAAGTTTCACTGCATTCAGTCAGGCAATAGTAATGCAGACTGGCTAGATTTCCTCATGGAAGCCGATGCTGTCAAGATAATTCAAAGTATTGATATGAAAATCATCGAGTGTTTGGATTCGTTCTGCAAGGACGTGAAACAGATGTTTGAAGTTTTACCATATATTAAATCGTGAGTGGAATAACGACCCGGTTATTCTTGCCTTCGAATCCCTTTCGTCTCTAACAAATAACGTGGTTTTCGCAGCTTTGACAATGATATTTTGAACCTGATGGATGAACTCGACTTCGACCTTTTGTTCAAAGAGATAACTGATTCTATCGGTGATTCTGACAAATTCATGGTATATATCACAGAGAAGAGTGCGATTCTTGTTGAGCGATTTCTAGATTATCTACCCCGTATGTCTATTCCTATTGAGAAACGGAAACTCCAAGATGGATGGGTTATTACTTGCAGAAGTGCAGATGGAGGAGACCTCCGCTTATCTGACATCAGCGTGAAACGTGAGAACTTACTCTGCAAAGTTGTTGGAAGTGAGAATGTGTTTCGACCAATTGGAAACAATGACTTCATTGGTTCTCCACGACATAATCTTGAGCCCTACGACAATGATTTCACCGAGGATATGGATGAAGACGAACAATCAGTTCTTGATGACGTGAGGGAATTGATATCGTCAGCCCAAAAACATGGGTGCTGGGTTTCAGGAGTTAGAGGTTTAAAGGAACCCTATCATTTCAAAGGCATACCTTCGCAACTTGAGGATCTTCCTCTCTCTCAAACACTCAAGACTGGAATCGATTTATGGCAATCATCCGCGATATCAGACTTTGAGTTCACCCAGATTGCTATAAAAGAAGTGAGTGACCACATCGTGTATTCTGAATGCGGGGAAAATGCATCATCCAGCGGTCGGTGCACATCGAAAAAATTATCACCATCTAAAAGTCCACTCAAGATATTCAATCCAAGAACCGATCCTCTTCTACTTCTAGACATAAAGAATCTTACACTTCAATTAGATGAGTTTAGCTTTCGGGTGGAAAAAGGAAAAATCAAAACAATATTCGACCCAGTCTTCGAGGGAGCGGGGTCACTTACTGTGAAGAATGTATCGATATCTCTCAAAGTTGAAGCGAAGAAAGAAGGTGCGATCAAGAATGGGTTCCAAATAGAGAGACCTGTCATGCAATTGACGAAATGTTATGTTCGTCTGGAACAACTTAAGCTGGTGTTTAAGGAAACTGGAGCAGACTGGATTCTCAACTGCGTATTGAAAGGTTTCGGCGATCAGATAACGAAGATAGTTGAAGAAATTGTGATTGAGCAGATATCGACCCAGGTTCAAATCGCGTTGGAGCATGTGAATGGCATCATCGATTCGAACCCAGATCTATTTCTCACAATTCTCGGAACAACCATGAATGATTTAGAAGAAAGATCGACTGGTAATAAAACGATACGACAGCATCAACTAGATTGCTGTCTTGGTTGAGAAAAAGAAGGACTTAACTGATTTCGAAGTTAACTATCATCTTCACATTAAAATTTGTGCCTTTTTTGCACTGCGCTCAGCGAGGATTTCTTCTACTGAATACCCATCACGACCTGATCTCAAGCCTTTGGAGAGCATGGGATGCTCTGCATCTACAGTATCCATTAAGTAGAGATCAGGATTGTCTCTACTCTGTCGCCTCGACTCATGACGCCGACGTTTTGCGCCACCTCTGTTCCTTCCGCTGAAATCATACCTCGGCATCAGCTTACGTTTTGTTGTGAAACCTGCAGGTGGCTTTGGCCACTCCGTAGGTCGATCGTCAAGCACATCACTTGTCGTTGCTAAACGCATGAGCAGCCTCGCTCTTGTCCCCCTACGTCCATAACGATCATTACTCACCTGTGGAGGTTGGATTGTGAGCAGGTGAAATATTTTTGAGCAATCCTCAAACATTCAATACGTGTATCACGATTCCAACTCACCTTTCGAATAGTCCACTTGCAGAATCGCCATCCCATCCGTCCATAATCTGGCAACATCTCTTCTTCTCCAGCAGCAACATCATTTGCATCATGTTTCGCCAATTCAAAATCCTTCTCGTCATCAGTATCACTTACTCTTCGTTTGGACGCACCCATCAGATCATCGGGTGGCGGGCTCTGCAATTCCTGTGACAAGGCATGAAATGCACGTGCAGCCGAATGCTTGTCCTCGAAAAGAACATTGCAAGACAGTTCACCCAGCCACTCCACATAGGAAGGCCCATAGTCCTTAAAATAGGCCATTACATCATCAGTTCTGATTTGTTTGAAACATGCCCAGTCGATGGAGAATATATGTATCTTCGTCGGAACGACTGAAACTATTTTTGGTATGAATTCTTTCTGTTCTTGTGGCTTCTCCATAATATCATCATCCGCATTCCCGTGCCACACGTCATTGGAAACGGACCCAGACAATGTAAAGCCAGCCGCATCCGAACCACGATAGAGATCGGACGGTGGATCAACACGAAATTGTTTGACTAAATCCCAGTTGTCCCAAGCTTGCTCAAAAGGCAGTGGATTCATTTTGGTTTTCTCCCATTCGTCAACATCATCCACCGCCTCCTCCTCTTCCATCCCCTCCTCGTCATCTATCTCCAACTCCTTCCTTTTTCTTTCATCCTTCGCAAACCGTTCTTTCCTAGCATCCGCTTTGTTCTTTTCTTCAGCACTAAAGGTGTCAATCCCGGTGATGAATCCTTTCTCCGGGTTGGCACGGAGACGTCTCGCCTCACTCCATTTCATAAAAGCATCCGTCGCAGGTTCTTTGTATTGAATGCCGAATTTCGCAGCCCTCGATCGGGCTTTTTCCCTCTCTTTCTCGTATTCTGCCAATAACTCAGCATCGGTGGGACCATACGTTTCCGACTGAGGAGCATCGCGATCGCCGTCTCCGTACCCCAGCTCTGCAATGTTGACGAATCCACTGTCGTCCATTGGAATCCCGTCAACTCCGAAATGTTCGGAAATGGTCATGACCATCACATTTCGCACTCTCACATCTCTTGCATTTCTCTGTAAGGCCGAATTTCCGATCCCAACATACCTGACCGCATCAATACCCGATCTCAACATGTTATACATGGAATCATCCAAAGTTCCAATACAGTTTTTCCCAGGTACCTTGCCCACTCCCGCCGACAACTTGCCCCCCTGCAATACAATCCAATACGGTACCCATTTGTGCTCGGCACAAACTCGACAGGGGAAGGCGATGTCAATGGCCTCGGAGTAGTTGGTGTGCCTCCGAAGGACGGTTTCGAGGTTTCCGTTGGCACCAAAATGCACGACGTAGGTTTTGCCAAGGTCGTAGGAGTGATAGGGAGAGAGGGCTATGGCAAGACATTCACGGCTGATGCCTTGGGTGAAACGGGGAAGGAAGTGGTAAGTGCGTTCACAACTTGAAATTCAGTCGCCGGTAAACCATCATGAATAGAATGGATTCACATAATAAAATACAGCATGTATTCAAAAAAAAACACGGATGAGTCTCAGACACTAAAGTCAATCAGCGAAAACTATTGATTACGCTGTGTACATTAATAGCAAAAGTCCCATCTTACAAGCACAATCATATACTAAATGTCAACTCACCCTCCAACATGACAACCATACCCCTCCCAACATTGCTCCCCTCCGGCAACTTCAAACGCTCGTGAAAATGCTCGTCATCCCAGCCACCCCTGCTCTTCTCCATCGGGGCCACCCGTATCGTGGTTCCCTCCGCCAGCACCGTGCATTTCCCCATGTGGGCGTCCATTTCGGAGGTGTCGTCGTGGTCGAATTCGTTCTTGATTCGCCATTGAGAATTGGCGATGATGGTGGTGGAGGTTGAGAAGGTGCTGGCGGAGACGGATCGGTGTTCGATTTCGCGGGAGGAGGACATGGTTGTGAGGACGGGTGGCGGGGTCTCTTTTGGTCGAATTGCAGATTGCTGCGACAATTATTTTTTGTTGGCGGTCTGTACAGGACGTACTTTAGTACTTATAGTATGTATGAGTACCTTTAGGCCATCGTTTTTGTCTATTTTAGGACCTCTTTTTTGATCCGTTTTTGAACAAATTCAGCAACAATTTTATAAGTACTAAAGAACTTTAGAGTGACGTGGACGCTCATCCACGGTTGTTTCAACCGGTTGGTGAGATAGGTCGCCTTCCAGTGGATTCAAAGGTGCCTTCATGAAAACTGGTCGATGGAGGTGGCTGCAAGTGAGAAGGAAATTAGTATTATTTGTTGATCACCAGCAATGTCACAACATGGGTAGGTCAATAGGTCATTGAAAAAACAGCTCAAGGTACGACACTCTGCATCCAGAACGATTGCCCGAAGAAAACACATCATGTTCAGTGTTACACTACAAGGCCACTTACCGCCTTGCCACACAGTTTGGCAGTCCACGATGTTGTCAACGTCCCATGGGCAATTTATCCCTCACTTTAGAATGAAACCAGAGACAGTTTCAAGAGCTGAGGTTGTCAGTTTCAAATCATACTTATGTCATTCCATCGATTCCACGATAGTGACCCAAAAATCCAACTCCCCAGATATCATTTCAACACAGTCATGAACATATCCAACCAGTCCCTTCCCCCAACCCCGTCCAACGCGGCCCCCAACACATTCAGGTACAGTTTCAGATCATCGCTTCCCACATGCAGAGCAATTCGAACGGCATCGTACAGCACGAATTGTAGACTGACAAGCAGTGCATAATAAATCATTCGCAGGGTCAACCCGGAGGTAAACGCACGTACTCCGGCACGTTCCTTCAGCCGTGCCACCGCTTCCCACCGAGACATGTCCGACTTGAACTTTTTCATCTCCGACACGACCACATCAGCAGGATTGCTGACGATGGATGCCGCGATTCCGCCGAAGGTACCTCCGACGAGGCTTACCACGAGAGAGAGTCGAATGTCCTCACAGGCTACAGGGTACGAGCCGTAAGCCCATTCGGTGAAGGTGTCAAACACTAAAAACTTGACCACGTTGTAAGGGACCTCCTTGAGGACCGAGACGTTCACCAAGCTGAAGAGCGAGGGCAGACCTTCTTTGTGAATCATTCTTGATACCGTGCCAAAGGTGTTATCCGCAAAGTCCGGTTGGGATACCATTCGAATCCTCACCGCATCAAAGGGTGCCAATAAGAAACAACAGAGGAACCCCGATGTCGCCGCGCTCGCCACAAAGATGGGAATCTCGATGGAATCCATTGCGGTTGTGATCGATGCGGAATAATACCTC
>JALLPF010000220.1:0-13575 GCA_036939455.1 Cyclotella distinguenda | reverse complement strand
GATCAGTTTAACAGTTTGAAACTGTCAACACTTTCATTGTTCAGCTATAATCTGTGTATTCGGGGAAAAGGGTACTGTCCCAATAAAAACTCCACATAAAGAGACAAACATGGTGGATTGTCCCGAAAATCCCACATGTTCCTGTTTATAAAAACAACAAGCAAATTCATAACTGAATTTTTCACCTCCTGATTTTGTCTCTCCACTGATCCCTGATTGTTTGGGTCACTGAACAAATTAGTGGGTTCCACTTCTTCAGCTCATCCAACGATGATTTGTAAATTCAGTGCCATTATCTGTGTGAAAAAAATTGATAGCTTATAATACTGAACAATTGATTCAGTTCATAAACGACAAACTTTGAAACACTTTGATGGGATTGGCACAGCGTTGGTAATACCAGTGAGGTGATCCTTTATCACCAAAATTCATGACAACTCCATAAACATTGGAGCATGGCATTGTCCTCATATTGATGAGATCAATTTCAAACCTATCTCTGAAAATGTGACACCTAATAGGCTTTGCAGCACCCTTCAATGGTTTTACTGAATGATTCTTCTTCGCACACTCCAGGCACAGGTTCACATAATCCTTGCACAATTTTAGTGTGATGTTGCTATACTTCCCACTCAACCTGCCAAACAATTGATTAGCCTTGGCATGAATGACTCCATGACGCCACCAATGAATAAATTCAAAAACAATTCCCTCATAAAGACAAATGGTTCCATCCTTCTGAAGTTGCACGCCTCGATCAACTAGAAAAAAAATCATGAGATCCACTATCTTATCATTTTAATGTCATTTAGGATACTGTTGTCATTACCAAATTCTTGGGCATAGTTCAGGAAGCTCTTAACAATTTTACGGAAGAAATAGGGTAATTTACACTGACGGGACTGCATAGAGGGACTCTTCGTGCTTGGAGTTTCTTTCCAACATAATCGCCTTGTGAGGTCTCGTTGATTGAACCAGTGCTATCAAAACATATCTACCGAGCATGTAATGCTGATTTGCGACGCTTACTTGAAGGGTTGCTCCATTGCAGTTGTATAATATAGCCAAACACTTGTTTATATCTTTATGATTAAATCATCGTTCGCCCATAGAATCTCGACCATACCGAGACGCGACAGATTTCGGAAACATAATGTTAAAACAGATTCGCCCTTCTCTTCGCTGTGTACATCCGATCTGTCTCGCTAACTATCGAGTTTCCTAGAAAGCGTCAGACACCAGGTTCTATACGCAACATCATAGTCTATCGAAACCACATTAAGTGCTTCCATTAAATCCTTGGGAGCTTGGTAAATTTTCCTGGCCCTGGCGATATCGATGAAATTCGTCATTGAACGCACCCTTCTTCCTCGCGACCCCAATGAAGAGATTCTGCCGTTTCGTTATTTTTTCATCCAGGGCATGCTCCTCCTCTTAAAAGTCTTTGCTTGCACTACACAAGGGGTCGATTGTGAGCTAAAGTACCAGAATGCATAGACACAATCTCAAGTCGATAAAGGACAATAATTGGACGTACACTTCCCGCAACGAGGGCGGAACCGATCAAGCCTGCAACGAGCACTCCCATAAGAAATCAAACTGTATCCTCTTCCCTCTTTTGACATTACGAGTCGAATACGATTTCGGGACTGTCCATGGTCTTTCTGTACCACATCAATTCGTCTACTTCCCATCGTTGATATTCCAACCATCTGCATGCAGGCAAAAGTATCATCAGTAAAAGTTATCCCTTGGGTACCGTTGTAGTCGTCCTGACATTTGATCTGATGGATACAGTTGGCATCGTCGTATTTGCACAGGTTTCGGTAACATCCCTCATCAATATTGCCAGTTACAGTTACTTCATCTTTTTACAAATGATACTCTCCTCTTGGGTTTAAGTGGTTTTGACGGGGTGCCAAGAATAGCATCAGCCCCAAAAGGGCGTTTCATGTTTTTCCCGATAAAAGTATCTTGACGTGTTGCACCCACTGATTGAATTGATGCTATTGGCTTGGGGATTATGTTCTGTGACGGTTCTTTAATTGAGGAACCGTTAGTCACTTTGCGACGAAATATTGCACTGCTTGCCCCACTCTTCAAAACTTCATGAATAAGATACATCAAAAATTTCTTGCTAATTTGAGCCCAAGACCCGATTTCGTATGCTTTTGAATAGGATGGAACACTTATGTCGATTGGTCTCTGAGGCAATCTACGGAATCCCCCAAGCGCCACCTCAACATTAATATAACCAACACGCCACACTTTGATGAAGACTAACTCAGCTGCAGAGCCATTGTAAGCTTCGAGCTCTGATGCATCATCATCTGTATGCGGAATATCAGCAGCAGAGCCTTTCCCCCCTATAAACACAGTCTTGTGATCAGTTCTTGTAGAAGTTCCTTCTACCGATCCAGTGCCATCAGTTAAGGTAGATGCTGTGTCAAAGTCATCCTTCATACCGTCGTCGTCAATATAAAAATAACACATGAAGAGCCTAGACAGACTTTTGGATATCTGTACAATAAGAGTATGCGGAATCCCTGGGAAAAAGTTTACCTCGAAGTGTGAGTACAGCCTCATTCCTTCAACTATGTGGGGTAATGTATCAACACGAACAATTGCTGCACGCTCCTTTCCAGTATGTGGACCAGATTTGCAACCAGGTGCGTTTTTGTATGTGCTGTTACAGCACGACCACCCACCAGACCCAAATTGTCCAATGTGATAGGAACAGGAGAATAAGTCATTTTCAGAATGATCAAATATTTTGCCACATCTTTGGCAAGGACTTCTTTCATCTAGTTTGGACTTGATGACCGATGTTGGATCAGAGAAGCAGATTGAATCTGGGCCGGGTTTGGATGATGAAACTCGGACATCTTCGAGTCCGAATCGGGACGAAACATACCCATCTGGAGAGTAATCGTGCTGGCCGAAAAATCCGATAAATGATATTTCGACATTGTCAATTTCGTCTTGGCATTGTATGCACCATTTCAACTTCTTCAATCTATAACAAATTCGTCGAGTTATCGATCCGCGACTGAGTGCATGCATATCCTCAAGATCTCTGAGTAAGTTCATGGCTGCTTTACGCAGCATTTCACGCCCATGTTTCCCACGATGTAGATTACCAACTCCTAGAATCTCTTCCATTTCAGTTGCAGCTTTGCTGACGCTGGGTGGCGTTTTGCTCCTTTTTTCAGGTTCTACTGTTTGATGCCGACGTGGAGGCCTAGGGGGTTCTAACAGAACATTGCGGATAAGGTCGATTGCTGTTTTGAATTGGTAACTATCAAGGTTGAAGTGAAGCAAGTCAATATTGAAGTCAACTTCATCTACTGCGTCATCTCCCTGTGTAACAACCAAACCTTGCTTGATAAATTCAATCAACTCATCAGTCGAGTTATGGATTGGAGGACGATGAAACAATTGCCGTGATTTGAACGTAAATTGATTAAGAATGGGACAAAGGAGGCCCGTTCTCAAGAATGCCAATGGCTCATGATGGCTCAAATGCGGTGGATAGTGGCGTTTGCCTCGAAATTCGCCTGCACAGTCCTCATTAAGTTGACGATGATTATTTCCTCCTTGATGTGTGTTCCCAGCGATCCCAAAGCGTTCCTCTAAATCCCTGTTTTCGTTGGCATCGGTAGAATGCCTTCCTGGAACAAAGACCTCGAGCCACGTGAGACCAGCATTGATGTCAACACGGGTATTGAGAGAGAATGCCTCCATGTTTGTAAGTGTGTACGCATGCTCTAAAACAGCAAAATCAATTTGAGGGAACAGCACAACAAGTGAAAGGCAATCTTAATGCCAACGTACCAGTTTTTCTTGTTAGATCTGAGATGTTTACTTCCCCTGAGCCTTTGTAATTCGCAACAAGGAGACCAATAAATTGACGTCCCTCAATATGCGCTCCCTCCATTGCAAGTATAACGCTCCCTCCAGTAGACTTCCTGTGAAGCTGAACCTGCGGGTTGGAGAAGTGAATATCTATTGTAGGTATGGTTGGATTCTTCATTGGATCGTCTTGTTCCTCCGATTGGACTGATCCACTTCCATTACGATCTAAATCAAAACTATCACCTCGCTCTAGCAAATAATCCAGCCGGGACTCAACGTCAATGGAACTAGATTTCGGTTCTTGGGAATATGATATCAATTCAACTGCTGTTGATTGATTGTTATCAATGACGATGACAGAAGAAGCTTTTTCAGCCAATAATTGTGACTGTCGAAGTTGACTCTCCATGAATCCGATAGTGAACAATAGATCATGCGAGATTGCCATGAGAGTATCTCGGATTTCAAGTGTCCAGAGGAGTTTCAGCCGAGACACGAGAATGCTCCATGTTGTCTTGTCAACTCCCACAAAGCTTTGATCTTCTCCACTTGGTGTGTTTTCATTATTTGCACACGAATCTAGCGAACTAGCCAATATACTATCCAATGATTTATTCTGTATGTCGAGTTGGCCTGCAATCACAACATAGTCGAGTTCTTTAATATTGGAGGAGAGGTCTTGTAATTTGAAAAATGGAGAGATCGTCGATTCGTCATCATCAGACACAAGTTCATCTGAGCTAATCGAATCAAATTCAACATCCCGACCGAAATTTCTCGATGCCCTTTCCAGATCTTTCAAACCACCATTATCAGAATCATTTTCTTCCAAACTGTTGCTGAATTGACTCGCGTCCAACAATGCAGCTTTCACAGGTCCCTCAATTATCAAATCTTTGTCGCCCTCTACCGAAGACACGAATCTTACACACTTTACAATAAGACAAACACCATTTACATCCTCTATCAATTTATCCCATTCAGTAAACTCGTTGTCGCCAATGAACCACGTCGCTACCTTTAACTCGCTGACAATCGCGTTAATAGCAACAGATCGAAACTTAGGATGTGTGTCTGATTCATTATGCTCTTTCGAGTGGGGAGAGTGAGAGACAGTGGAATTGACATGAGTAAGCCACGGAAGCACGTCGATTCGAAGCACTGCCCAGTTTCCAATTAATTCAGTTCCTGGTAAATCGATGTCTAAGGTCACCGAGACGCCATCACTACGGAATAGGGCAAACTTATCAAACGAAGTGACTTGATCTTTTACACAGTGACTATTCACATACGGGGAGTGGTGATTGCGACTTGATGAATTGCCTGACAGCATTTTCCAAAAAAACTTGATCTGAGTTTTGATGGAGGGCACATAGATTAATGGGTGTCTCCCTTTACCCACCGCACATTCGGTTTCATGGGGAAGATGGCAGCTCTTCGGGGTACTCTTTCGAGAAGGATGAACTGACATGTCGTAAGAAGCCCCAGGTATCGACAAATTGAGCTCTGTCGAGTCAACACATAAATAACCCAATTCGTAAGATATTGAACAATGTTGGCAAGACAGGAGAATAGATTGATCCCGAAGGAAGTATGAATCAAGCAACCATCGAACCGATAGATTATATATCGTCCAACTGATTTTGCCGTGAATGAAAAATCTCAGATTATCCCACCAAGTTAGAGGTATGGCTTTAACTTGGACATAACGAACGTAAGCAGGTAAAGTACTTGAGATTGAGATGGGAATCAGTTAATCAAATTTGAACAATCATGTCCTCACTCCTCACCAATGCCAGAGTCAGCATCTTCAGAAGACGGAGGCAATAATCTCTTTACGCACATATTGAGCAAAGGGATCGAATTACTCAACACCGGACCATATGATACATCCAACACTTCCCAATGCATCTTGCAATCCGTGTACACTTTGACGGGGATACCACTGGAATGTAAAGATACGCCATAGCAACAGTTACAATGTCTGTGCTCTATGTCTGGACCGATCGACGCAGAAGCGTGATGACAAAGTAAATGAGAATCGCGAGTCCTACCAGCTCCTAGTCCTGGAGTGTCCGGGTTCAAGCCTGACATGAATAAAAAACCAATTACGTCAAAACCATTCATGAGGACCAAAGGGGTCGCAAGATTCAAAGGTACGAGAGTAACAACAGCGTGGTCAATTGACAAGTGCAGATTTCCCCCTTGAATCGTTGGTCCATACATGTAAACAGACGAAAAATCCTCATCAAGTTCGGATATTTGTGTTTGTGCCAAAACCGGTGGTATGTTGCGTTCAATCGACACATCGATACTCTCAAAATATGCACGGGAAATATCGTGCAATAGATTTTCATACGTTTCCGACGGGGCGTTCGTCCCAAGAAACCCATAGTCCAGCATTGACACGTCAAAGAAAGAAAGAACAAACTTGATTGACATGAGTTGATACTTCTTTTCCCTTTTTATTCGAACACTTTTCAATTGGTCGAGTCCTATATCGACCGACTTTTGAGTTAAAAGGAGGTCTTCGATAATTTCGCCAAAATGTAACGATGGTACAAATTTTGTGGTGCACGACCCTAATTTCAGGTCAAATGTTTCCTTCATCGGATGCCCCTCATAATCAGTTACGAGGTCAATAAGTGCTCCCTTCTTTTTTTCGTAATTCGAAATCTCAGCGCGAGTTGCTTTTGTGGAAACATTCCTGAGATTAACATCCCCAAGTACGAAAGCTGGGGTTATTGTGTCATTGAACATCACCACAATGCGGCCAGACTTGAGAAAAAGATCTGGTTTTGTCGACTTTCCTTCCATTGATGCCGGATGTGCATAGTGCTTAGTACTCGCAGTATGAAATTCCAAACCATTCTCAAATTTTAATTTCAAGATTGTCTTTTCGCCAAGATAGGCGCAAAGAGAAGTAATCGCATTCTGGTCAACCACCAAACGGATTCGAGTCTTGTGGCATTTTTGGAATCTACCTTGTTTTGACGAATTGTCCGTGAAAGAGGACTTCATGTATTCAACAGCTTTTTGTACGCGATAATTGCATGATGAAAGTAGCCACAGTAAGATAGGAGACCAACATATATGAATATTTGGTGAGATCTTCATCAACTGAACCGAAAGTAACTCAATCTTTTCGCCTAGTGGCATGTCACTCTTCTCAAGTCGGCAAAGCTTGCCACTTCCAACAAAAATATCAAGCATATTGTTTTTGTAATCGAGGAGGTAACTTTGGGCCATTGGCCAAGGGGATCTACCACGAACTAGGCAATCATGTACTGGAACTGACAATAGCGATGTTCCTGTCACCGGATCTCTGAGTAGCTCACAGAAGCGAAACTCGTTGACTCTGGTGCAAATCATCTGAGTCTTAGAAACGGATTGATTCAAAGGACTTGCGAGTTTGAATAGCATTGTGTTGCATCGGCCATAAAAAGACATTTCATTTATCCTCCTTATGGGCTCCTTGACTACCGGGAGAGAGGCATGAGGGTGGAAAGTCACTGAGAATTCTAACTGAGAAATGTCGGCTTCTGCTAAAAATGAACAGATCATCCGCTGCAATTCAGACTGGAAAAGAGCATCTGGCAGAGGCAGTTCACCATAATCTGGGACAATATGTGATACTGGGTGTCTGAATGAAAGTTGGCCGTCGGTACTCCCCTGTAGAATTTCTAGTCGGATACATTCATCAGAAAATTGATTTTGAAGGATATCTGACACACACTTTGATTCAAGAACTGCATCCACACAGCTGACAGAAATTTTCATCACATCAATGAGATGCTTTGTTTTGCTACTTTGATGAGAATTTTGGGGCGGATTTTTGGCTCCTTGACTAGAGACTGTTCTCTTCAGCTGACCCAAAGTGGATTGAAAATCATGTACCGGATCCTTACATATTGCAAAGAAAGTGTTCAACCCCGCCAGTCGATGGATGACATAGTCGTCTACTCTCACAATAAGGTATCCAAGATCAGTCTCAGCATATATGATGCCGCCTTCAACTACATCTGTTTTTCCACTGGAGACAGAACATTTCATTGAAGGTTGGAATAATTTTGATCTCATTCTTTCCAAAGTGAAGATTTCGTAAAGACGGCTATTGTAGTAACACTGAAACCGCAGGAATCTCAGACTTGCTACAAAATGTTGGCAGACAAAAAAGTCACCGTTGTTAGGATGCACATGCGATCCTATCGGCATGGTGATATTTCTGACGCAAGGCCCACTCAATTTGAAGTGAAAATCTTTAATCCAGTGAAAAGAGACATGCGGAAGGGTGAGATACAGTCCATTGGGACTATCATCACCCTTGTTGTCGTTAGTTCGTGTGAGAGGAGCATAAACGATTACACAGCATGAAGCAATAACCTCTGAAAATTCCATGTTTGGAGCACTTTTCTGTTTCTTTTTGTCAGGTTGACGATGCACAGTGTCTCCTGTGAGAGAATTTAAAATGTTCCGAAGCAACATGTTCAATTCACAAAGAAATGTAGGGACAACATTTAAATTCAACCCTATCGCAAATCTACTCTGACAGGACTCAGACGAAGAACTATCAATATTTCCAACACTTCCCACAATAACCGAAGCCTGTTTCCGAGCAAATGGTCTTATATTCGTATTATCAACTGACGACCGAAGAGATTTGATAACTGCACTACCTGCAGGAAAAGATGAAAATGCAACTACATTCCGAAGTCCATTCTGCTCCTGAAGACATATAGCAACTTGCGTAGCACCCCAAGTTGTGACATCATCACGTCCCTTTCCTCTCGACAAAAGAAAAAAGGGTATTCCAGATTTATTCATTGATGGAAGTCGGCACCATCCGAGTTGATTGCATTCAATAGATATGTCGATCCAACGATTGCGTGACACATAACTCTCTAAATGCCTGTCATTGTTTGATATTGGACGAGTTTCAACTACTGCTTTTACTGCGATTTCAATGCCGTTCGCCTGAACCTGACGCATCGGCATAGGATATAATCGAATATCAATAGATTTTATTCGGATTGCGAGGGAAATTGAACGGACAAACGTATTCGCTGTCACGGAATTTATATTCATGGTTGTTGGATATGCACTTTCTGTTGGCTTCAACCGAATGGTCAGCCTGAATTCAATTTCCCCCAACGAGAACCAGAATCCTGATGATTGTGTATCTGACGTACACGAATCTTCCGCACTGCCCCGTTGATGCTTCAAAGAGGGCGACATAAAATGAGATGATTGTATCGCGAATCGGTCTAAAGTGACGGCGTCCAACATCATAGTTCTGTTGATATGAGCACCAGAGTGTTCATGATTGATTTGATAGCCCTCATTTGGCTGCGACGTCCATCTATCGACAAGGGAAGATATGAAAAAAGAATGAACTCTGAGGGACACATCTTTGCTGATTGAAATTGGAGTATCAAAAAATGACATCAGAGGGGAGCTGGATGCCATTCTCCTTCTTCTCCGGAATGTTCGAATGATATTATGAACAAGAACCAAAAGATAGACGAGGCAATAAAGCACTACCGTTGAAAAAATTGCCAAAGATGCGAAGGACATCTTGGATTTCGGACCTTTGTTTTCAACTGAAGCGCGATCAATTAATTTTTTTGAATCGACCAAGAATGTAGATTCGTTCGATATTGTAATTTGATCATCCTTTTCTCCGATGTTAACTCCGTCGACTCCGCAAGATTGGCAGCTACAACTACAACCCCCTCGGTATAAATTCGTCTTAAATTCATCGATCAAAGAACTTGTTTCCATCTTTTCTTTTTCTCGATTCTCCCCACTTTCACAGCGCTGAAACGATTGGACGGCCCTCAGCGTCATGTGGGCGAACACGGCGAGACAGGCAGATGATGCCCATGGACCAATGACGGGCAACGTACGGATCAATCGGAAAGAAGAACATACGGCAAGGGTCGATAAAGTGAAGTCGATGAGAACGAGGCAGAGGCGTGCCGCTTGAAGGGTCGACATGATAATTGACTCGAAGATCAACCAACAATCGCAATCCAAAATGGTGAAATCGAGAGAGATGGCGGAAGGATGCACGCTCTGTCGAAGATTGATGCGTGGAGCCAATTTAAAAGGATGGAAATGATTTTCAAATAATCATGTTGGTGCATAATAATTCTACTTTATTTTGATAGCAAGGGCAGTTGTAGTACAATACCTGTACAATAGGCAAAGAGGGCCTGTCGTAGCAAGTATAGTACTTAAGTACTTAGGTACTTATACTTCTTATACTACTTATACGTACAGTCTGGTCCGAGGAGAACATAAAAGGGCAGGTATCTTTAGAATCTTGAGGGAATCGGAATGACGTATGAGCGGGTCGTCACGAAGGGTCACAACATCGCCTTCTCCGTACGAATACCAAGTCGTATTTCCAGCATTCATCAGCAGCTCAGCTCCGATCAGCCATGGCAAAAAGCACAACATCATCACCAGTCTATCAGCGCGCAACCGTAATTCCTCAGCTTCAAAATGCATCTATCGTATCATTCAACTCCATGCGATTGTGGATACTGGTCTCTTCTGCGTTCTTCGGCGCTTCCACGTCCTCCATCACACGACCAACCATGAACTCTTATTTCTCCTCATCTGGATCACCTGCATCTTTTGTTAAAAGACCGAAACAATCAGGACGGTTCAGTGCTGCCCCATCATGGTTAAATCTTCGAGGTGGTTCAAAGACAGTATACATAAATCCGGATGTATCCATTGTTCCGGACACCGCCGTTCTCGATGTTGATGGACTGAATACAAACGAGAAACACAAATTGCGAGTCGATCACGAATCTGTATACACATCCATTGGAATTTTGGACCTTTTTCCAATCGACAACCAGTCTGGTGCTAAAATTTTACTTTTCCACGAAAATAGCAGCGAGTCTGAATTGAAAAATGAGTTGTGGATAAAACATAGTGGAATTTCAGCCGACCGCACGAAGACCCTGCGACACATTGACCTGGCAGTGGCTGAGACGATGGGGCTCTTGTGTAACGGAATAGTTTTCAATGCATCCAATATCATTCATTGGCCCCGTTCTGAGGAGGACGCACTAAGACTTGATGACATTCTCTATTGCATCGCAGAGGGTATTATCCGACGTAGGAGACTCAAGCTACCCCCAATTATTGAAAACACAATCCCAGTTGTAATTACAAGTCCTTCGGAAAGTTCGATTGAAAAGGAGGAAATTGAAAAATTGCATATTTACATTCAACAATATTTAGACAAGGCGATATCATGTGCATCGGAAAGGAGTGGCATCATCGCATCACCCTCACCTATGTTCAGTGTTAATTTAAGTAGATCTTGCAATGCACAAAAGTCTGCGTCTGAGTTGGGTAAGAGTTGTTTTCCCATGGGCGGTGATGAAGTTTCTACTGCCGACGGAAACGTTGGAGAGATACCATATCCTCTTGACCGCTCACTATTTGGCGTTTATGCAAGTGCAATCCATGAAGACATCTGCAACAGATTAACTTTGTCGAATAACGACGAAACAATAGATTTTGGAGAATGGAAAAACACATCATTGAAAGTGGACAAGACTTGCGCACACGTATCGAAAGATGATCTTTCTTCCCGATTTGAGGAATTGGTAGAAACATTTGTTGCAAACGCCTTTTTTACCGCAGAGGAGTCATTGAATGAGATAGAGAGCCGAATGGACGACACTTTCTTTGGTCTGAGCAACGAAGACACGACTAATCCAATGCCTAATTTCGGGATTGATGCTGATGCTACTCTGGATGCAATCGCTAGATCATTCTCCGATTTGATCGGAAATACATCACTTACTGAGTACGATCGAGAATGGGCGTATGGTGAGCTTATTATACGAAACAATTTTGCTGCTGTTTGATTTCTTATAATTATACTTCATTACTTACGTTATTTTCGCACAGCCCGGAGAATGGCAACACTAGAAGAAGTTGCTGGAAACGGAATTCATCGTCTGTTTCGATTACATGCGCAAAATCTCCGTGATTACTATGGCCATTCGTATGAATTCGCCTTAGACAATATTATTTCATCAGGGGGCGATAGCAGGCAATCGATAGACAGACTCAGAAGAGAAGCAGCACAGCGTTCAGAAGAAGAGTTTACGAAAGCTGCATTCGGATCAATTCCACGCATGTGTAGGCACCCTAATGGTGAGCTCAGCGAGAAAATGGCACCATTATACTCGTGTATCGAAGCCTTGAAAGGCTTGCTAGAGGACATGTACGAAGCAACAGTTGCTCGAGCGCTAGAGGAGGAAGAGCTTGATGAAATCGTGTATTCCAGTCCTGATGCCGAATCCCGGAAGCAGATCGAAACTAACCAAAGTTCAAACAAAAGAATCGGACTACGTCAACTGATAAAAAAGATTTTAGAGGAAAAGCGCAGACGTGGCCCTGCGAAATGGTACGAGCGATTGGCTGGAAAGGCTTTGATGATAGGTGTGAATTCACTTCAGGGCTGGATTCTACTGCAGGCGCTAAGGCGAGAAGCAAGGAATCGGGATCTCTCTATGCCAAAATTTCCTCAGTTCTAGGTAATTATTTTACCTTAAAATAAGCCAGGGACGAATTTATATGGAACAACTTCTTTGTATTTGTCCCAGTCATCACCATATTTTTCTCGACACATGTGATCATCACGAATAGAGCGATGCACAAGTAAAACAGCAAAATAAACGGCATAATAGTCTGAACGAGTACAACAAAGAAATGTAAGTGCGTTCTATTGTAACGAGTTTGATAATAAATTAACTCACAAGGTACAATGCTGTCAAACCCACACACCATACACCAACTTAATCCCATTATCCAATCGCCAGTGTAGTTAATTTTACGAGCCATGCCCCACCAACCGCTTGTTAGTAGTTTGGTCCCTCTCTTGGTTTGTAAATATGTTAAATGGGATACCTCGGGAGAGTCAGGATCTCTTCGAAATGCATCTTTTTGTCCGTTAGCTCCACGAAATATCATGTATCCAATCATATTGACGCCTACAATGGCAACGAGAACTGACCAATGAAAATGGGGGTCATGATTAACCAAATACCTTGCCTGCAAACTGTACGTGAATGGGACCCATGCGAGGTCACCGAATACTAGCATGAATCCAAACCCATCAGTAGTTATATCCATTGTTGTCAAAATAGCACGTTCCTGATACAATGCATCCCAAACGTATAGCCCTTGGAAAACATTAATCAGTATCATAGATCCTGTGACATATCCCAGCAGTTCATATTGCTTCATCATCGTAGACGCATTTAAAACCATCCAACCAATCAGTCCTCGTAATTCACAGAATTCTTTCCAATCAAATGTTCCCCATCTAGGATTCAGCTCACGCCCCATGAAAAAGTCATAGAATGGGTTGCCACTGTCTCCTCCAGCTGCCAACAAGAGACCCTTGTCAAAGCTTTTCAGATACAAGTAGCTTGAAAGTAAAATCGTCCACAAAATCGACACAAACGCAAGTGTCGATTGATGATCATACAGCCAAGTCAGGGGTGCTCTGTCGAATAGCAAAGCTGATTTAGTCCCACCCTCACTCTGAACTTCAACCCAATGTGGCCAGCCCACGTCCAACAGCAGTAGTGTCACCCAGAATGCCAGATGGCCGTTGAGTCGATAGGACAATCGTTTCCCTGATCCGTCGGGTAAAGGCACTCCTTCGACGACACTCCCGGG
>JALLPF010000219.1:0-13614 GCA_036939455.1 Cyclotella distinguenda | reverse complement strand
AATTTTGAATATAAGTACAAGATTTGATACAACCATCTTTTTTCCCATACCTTCCTTGGGATATGAGCACAAAAAAAATTGTCTCGAGTTGAATTCTACTTTTTTGGAAAAGTATCGTACCCTACCGAGTGCTGGCGGTTTGAAATGATGAACTACGTACCAAACAAATAAATTTGTGAACAACTCTTGCTACGTATCACTCCAATAATTATCAGCCAGATGGCAAACTCCACATGATTCTGTACTTTGCCAATGCTTGTTGAATAAAGCTCCTACAATATGCTAACCGATTCTCATCAACAAAGTCCACTAATCGGTTTTACAATAAAGGATAAATAATGATCATAAATTTATAACCTGAAATGTGTGCCGGGCTCTTTATTCTATAATGAAGGAAGAAATCTCTCCTCGCTACATTTCAGGGATAAGTTCGCGCAGATTTTCATTGTTCATTGGACTGTGGTAACATGCCAATTATGATATCATGTCATCCAACCATGCCTCCAAATCATCTTCATCACTCGCTGCAAGATTAGGTTGCGTCGACACATCTTTGGAGTGATCGATTTCACTCGTCTGCTCTGTGTTTTTTCTAGAGAGGACCATTTCATCCGCTGTAGCTTGTGCGTTGTTGGAATTCAATCTCTCGGTGATCTTGGCATCCTCTCTCAATTCTGCCAAGGTCTTTTTACGGGTAGAACCTCTATGACAACCATATGTATCCTCCAGATGAGTTCCTATATGACGAGGGAAATTCAATCTATCGTGTATGGGTATCAGTTCCAAACATTTGGCCATCCCCGCGATATCGATGAATAGATAATCTTGATCACCTCCATTCAAATCTGTGTCGAAAACATTGCGTTTGGATGCAGAACCACCATATGAAAATAAACCATGGTCCTCATCTACTCCATGATGATGTTGAGAGGCACCGACATACTCTCCCTGAGAAATGAACTGACCGTCCAAGAAATCATCGTTCCCATCCTCAACCTCGTCATCGACGGCGTGATTTCTGTTGCCCACGAAACGGAATGAGTTATCACCCAGTTTCTTCGTGTCGACACCACGGCGGACTCGACCACGGCCAGCTCCGTCGTGACGACAACG
This sequence comes from Cyclotella distinguenda, assembly GCA_036939455.1. NCBI lineage: Eukaryota > Bacillariophyta > Thalassiosirophyceae > Thalassiosirales > Thalassiosiraceae > Cyclotella > Cyclotella distinguenda. The sequence continues at coordinate 12,501 of JALLPF010000219.1, read as the reverse complement.
TCCTCCTTGGCCGGGACGACCATGGGTTTTGTTTCTTTCAACTTGAGATCGTCCCATGATTGGTAAGTTAGAGATAGGTAGAAGGTATGTACTGTAGAAGATAAGTAATAGTAGTCCGTGTACAGGGGCACGATTTTGTACTTTAAGTATATGTATTGTACCTATGACCAATTAGTATCTTCTTACCTTATTGAATTTCCCATCGGTATTCTATTACTTGTAATTAAAACAACCAACTGAATTCCTGTAGCTCGTCTCCTTCCCTTTTCCACAGCCCCCTTCCCCTCTCCTCTATCCAGGCTGTTGTCAATTTTATTCGCTCAAGTACTTACCAATCCCATGAACAACTACTCAATTTATGCTTCGCGTTGATTCCCGAAAGAAAATGCACCAGAACGGCCCCTCGTGAATCCTCGAAATGAAATTGCATGATGAGGGCAATGTTATATATCGCCAATTTAACTGATATTTCCAATCGACAAATTCGGTCTTTATCCTTGGCTGTTCTTGGCAGATTTTTCCGTAGCTCAAAAGCAATCCAACAAGCAAGTATAAGTATGGTATTATCATCAGCATTCGTCATCTCTATCAACCACACTGTTAATAATCTCCATAAAGAGACCGCTGTCAACAACAATAATACGACTAATATTAATCATAATATCATCACCTCAATTGTCATCGCCAAGATCGAACGCGTTATAGTTATAGGAATTAACCATGACTGTTTCCCGAGCCTGCCTCGTCGCATCCCTGAGCCTTCAAGCCGCACACGCGAATGCCGGAACCCTGCGAATAAGCAAAGGCGCCGAAGAACAACGTGACCTCGGCTGGCTGGGCGGTCTCATAAAAAATGTTATAGGTACGCCTCCACCCTCAACTCTTCCGCCCACTCCCCAACCCACTCCCAAGCCTACTCCTCAACCCACTCCAAATCCGACCCCTATGCCTACCCCCAAACCTGTACAGACGGTGAATCCTCCTGGCCCCGTGTCACAACTACCGACACTCAATCCCACCAAGACACCCGTTGTGGTAACGGCAGAGCCAACCTTCGACCCGTCGTATACCCCCACGACTGAGCCGACAAATCAGCCGATCCAGACTAATTCGAATCCGATTAATCCGGGTCCGAGCGTCACTACCACGGTTGCCACCACAACCACCACCGTAGCCCCCATTTTGAAATGGTATCCCAACCTCACCGTCAACCCCTCCCCCTGTGTCGAGGGACCACTGTGTACGCTGTCCTCTCCAAATCAAGGATCGGAATGCTATTATCCTTGGATGGTGACAAATCCCACGAATTACTTATTTGAGACTGAGGGAGATTGTTGCGCGAGTAAGTTCGCAGGGTGTCCAACCACAACTACTACGAGCACCACCACAACAACGGTAAGGTCATGACGATAATTCGAATATAGAAACGGAGTCATTTTACTCAAAAACCTTTCTGTATTCATCTCCCTCAAGGCTATACCCTCGTATTGGTATCCCAACTATCCCAACAGCCAAGAGAAGTGCTCCTACGGACCAATTTGTACGTCGGAGACCATAGGATTGGGCGATGTCTGTTATTACTCATGGCAGAGCTCTTCTTTGTACAAATCTGAGTTCGAGTGCTGCAACAAAACCCCCGATTGTGTGCAGATCACCACGACCACTGCCACGTCGGTTACATCAGTTGCTACCACGATGCTCCCGACGCCCGAGTCAAATTCCTCAACGTCTTCTACCGCAACAACGACAAGTTTTCCCAACACCACAACAGCTGCTCCAGAGACTACGACTTCGGCCCCTGGTCCGAATTCTACAGCAACAACTACCGCGACATCTCAAACTACAAGCGGAACCACAACGACCACCCAAGGTACCATCGCCTCGACCACTTCTTCCAGCTCCGCTACCAGTAACACACCCGTGACAACTGCGACTACAATAAATACGACCACAACCACTATCGCGTCTGAGAGTCCTACGGTCCAGGTCACCCCCGAACCAACAATCCGTAGTCCGGACAACTGCTACCCCAACGCCAGGAAGGTCAAGTTACAGTCTACCACGGGAGATAATATTCAAGTATTTGAAGTGGAGGTTCTCTCGTCGAACATCAACGTTGCCGTGGGCAAGACCGCCAATCATTCCGCCACCCTGGGCGGCGCGAATCCCAACAAAGCCATCGATGGCGACAGTGGTACGTTTTCCCATACCGCTAACGGCGGCAATGCTTGGGCTTGGTGGGAAGTTGATCTTGGAGGAGCGTATTCCATTGATACCATTGTCATCCACAATCGATGGTGTAAAGATATCTCAGATCCCCAGGGATGTCTCTGTCGTTTGACCGAGGCTGTCCTCTCTCTCAGTGATTCGAATGGACAAGACATTGCCTATAGCACCTTTGGTGATACTTGCGGTCAAGCGACGTTGATCGTAGCCTATGATGCCAACTGTCCCAAGCCCACGTCTTTGCCTACTGAGGCCCCCACTAACCTCCCTACCCATTGGCCGACCTCCAAACCAACGGTTCCGCCTAAAAAGTCACCTACTAACCGACCAACCCGTGTTCCAACCAGCAAAAAACCCACTAAGCCACCTGCCTTTCCACGAAAGTGGTATCCCGATCAAACGGAGGGAGTCTTCGACTGTATATTCGACAATAAATATCCTCTGGAGTGGTCAGAAGGGGATAATGCCAAAAAGTACCTCTTTGCTTCCGAAGGCGACTGCTGCCACTATCATCAATGTTACTCGTATTACTCTGAATTCTGGTACCCAGAAGTGATGGACGGGCAGACTATGTGTTTGTTTGGATCCGATTATCCAGTGTATTACAAGCAAAATCCGGTAGGATACTTGTTCGTTGATGAAGCAGGATGTTGTCAAGAGCACGGTTGCTTGTCCGAAACCACTACTACAACAACGACCACGGTTGCTGCCATTGCTTCTACCACGACCACGGAAACAACGAAACCAACCATGGCGATTACATCTTCTCCTACCACGAGTCCTGTGACCCCTTCTCCAGTTACGAACGCTCCTACTAAGAACCCTGTGACACCTGCACCGTCAACCAACGCCCCTGTCACGTCATATCCAACAAAAACGTACACGAATATGCCAACAAAGAAGCCTACGCCCTCTCCAACAAATACGCCATCGACTAGTCCTCCTACCGAAAAAGATCCAAATCTGTCTGAAACCACACCAGAATACTGGTACCCTGACATTGATACTCCCGGAAACGATTGTGTTTATGGATCCACTTACAAATATTGGATGACTCTTCCTCATTGGCACTCGGTTTATTTGCATTCGACCAAATCTTCTTGTTGCTGCGAGTTCGTTTGTGATGATCTTACCTGCCCTAATAAGGCCCCCCCTGCTCCTCAAATTACAACCACCACGACCACCACTACTACAACTACAACCAAGATTCCTCGTTGGTTTCCTGATTTTGCAGGAGGTCGCTGTATTTTTGGATCAAACTACCCGAAATGGATGAAGCAAGATTTGGAATTATTTGCCACTCAACAGTTGTGCTGTGAAATTCGTGGCCCCTGTGATGATTGGTCTTTACCTCCAACATCTCTCCCCAGTAAGAAGCCAACATCAAGTCCAACTGATGCCCCTACCATGAACCCGACCGCAAGTCCCACGTCTACACCAACCTTGAAGCCGACTGCAACTCCTACTAACAGCCCTACCAAGGCGAAATTCTGGTTCCCGGATATTGGGGTTGACGTTGAGGGTATTCGTTGTAAATACGGATCAGATTATAAACCTTGGATGGCAAGATTTCCAGACTTCTTGTTCGCCACTGAAGACGAATGTTGCACTTCACGGGGATGCACTGATGTATAGGCTTGGTGTTTTTTATTGGGGACATTTAACTGTTTGATTATCTATAACGACTTTTCATTTTATTTCCAACTGAAGACCGTATAAGCATGAGTTAGTGTATTACCCGTACCCAATATCTTCATGATTAGATGAGGTGGTTCAGCCGAAAGTGTCCTCCAATGCCAACCCAAATGCGAACACCATTTCATCTTCGTTTGCAAAGCCGAAATGATAGCTGTCGTCATCAGTGTCTTTGCCGAATGATTCTGATTCAGTCAAGGCCTGAGTTTTGGAGTTGGCTGAATTGAAAAATTGCAAAGGATGTTGTGCGATGAGATCCGATTTTGCGAAAGAGTCCATCCCTTCCATTTTATCAAAGACACAAATCGCATAAAAGACACCTGCTTGTCGTTCCGACTGAAGCGAGCATGATGATGCGACGAAAGAACAGTTTATATTAGACAAACCAAACGGCAAAACTTCGTCCTCTTTGTGGAGAGAGATGGTGATAAGTCTACCCCCGGGCTTAAGGACCCGATGCAGTTCAGAGTATAGTTTCATAGTTGTTGCAACTCCTTCTTTGTAGCACATGGTGGTATCGATGAGGCTTTTATCAATTACAACATCTTTTTGATACGGAAAGATGCATTGCAAAGGGTAAGAGCAACGAATGATCTCATTTAGAAGTAGAAGTAGCAATGACCAAATTCCGACAAATCCCTCACCAAATGAATTATCCTCAATCTGATAAAGATCCAAACAGTCCATTACCCTGAAATCAATACCGGGAAATCTTTCCCTTTGCCTCTCGATAACAATTTCACTGTAGTCGACATTTATTTGATTGTGAAATCCACCAACATAAAACAGGTCGGCACTGAATGGGGCATCACCGCAGCCAACAATCAAGATGAGCTTATCTTTGCTTCCAAGAAGAGGCGTCAAGGTCGGCGCCAATGAATCATAAGACACCATCCAATCGAATGGAGTCTCTATCCTCGAGTAGCGGTCGTTCCAATACTCTTGGCTCCCGTACGCAATCATGATTCAAATTAAAATGGAAAAATGATGAACACAAAATTTGAAAGTTATTGCTCGTGCCAGAGATGTCTGTTCCACCAACTCATCTACCTACCTATAGGTCGTTGCCTAAAACGAATCCGCGGTGGGTGGCAAGTGCCGGTGGAAGGAGATCGTGAGAGAACAAACCATGGAGATTTCAACCTGGATCTGGTCAGACGTTGTTTGTGCGGTGAACAATATTGCAGTTGAGGGAATTATTTATTTATTTTCGAAAAAGGAAGAAAGCACTCAAGCCATAGTCCCAGTTCCACAACACCATGATGGTCCTATGTTGGCCTTGAGCCAACCAGCAGCAACCAGCGTTAGAGCAGATCACAGCTAGCCCGATTCGTCCTCCGTCCAGTAGTAGTTGTTCTACCAACCGCCCAGTGTGGGCTCAGCTACTAGATAGACCCAATCGAAAAATACAACCGTGGCGGTTGCAGGAGCCAAACATGAAAGAATGATGAACAAAATATTGGATGATCGATTGCTTCCCATGTATCCCTCTCTTTGCGACAAAATACTTATTCGTGACTTTCAATTGTGAACTATCTCTGGGATCAATTGTTGATAATGTCATTCTGTAACTATGCTGTTTTCTATAAGTAACGACTATCATACTATGAAGAAACCTCGGTTTTCTGCTTTTGACACATCAATCATTCTCACCTAAAATTACATCCACCTACGGTCAACACAGATCAGTGATAACTGCAATAGTCTTTCTTTTGGTCAAGTCTGATCCATTACGATTTACGGTACAATTCGATAGCTTTAGATCTGAACCTTCGATACGAGTAACTCCAACCCCATCATTCATTGAGATTTCACACTGGAACGTCAATTGAGTTAGAAGAACCAGAGTGCTGGCACTTTTTTAGTGCTGCTGCAAATGAGGTTACTTACATCGATCAGTTCAAGTCGAGCACCTTGCCCGACATGAATGCCACTGCTTTCTTCTGAGCCTCCGTGTATATTGATTTTTTCCCAAGTACCGCCAGAATTACTATCAATCATAGACACACAGTTTCCTGTGCATCCTCTGTTATCAAGGACACAACGCCATGTATCCACCCTACCACCAAGTTCTAACCGTACAACTTCTTTGGTTGGTTTCACTCCTGTAATTAGTTTGGGACGTCGAATAGTGACTCCTTCCATCCACCCACCGTTAGCTCTCCAGATTATTTCGCCACTTAGCTCTAATATTACATGAGAAGGGTCTTCCTCGTCTCCGAGGAACCTGACGGGCACGTTAATGACCAGACCTGGATCATTGATCCAGTAATGACCATCACCGAGTTCTAAAGAAGGAGGAACAGAAATTAAGACTATACTTTAGATTGAGAAGAAAAATATCAAATATAGTGATTTGGTTCGTACCAATAGAGTCACCAGGAAGGGCAGCACTAACCGCATCAGCTATTGTGCGGAAATGATTTTTCCCTAATTTCTTATCGTCCATAACCAGCGCGCCCATTTCCACTGGCCAAACGTGGAGAACAAATGAAATATCATTTGCTGCAGCCTTCCAACTCTTACATACTGTAGAGCATGTGGTTCGCTCGGGGAAGGGCAGCAAGAATTCCATAATATTCACGAGCGGTTTGTATGGAACTGCAGTCCACCCATTCGCTCTTGCGATTTGTTCTTGATCCAGCATATTTAAAACGAAAGGTTTCTCCCAAACGGCTTCACCGGAATCGACATTGTACCATAGTATTTTGCCACTCAATTGCTCGTACCTTGCGCTCCAATTTCGGCCTGTTAGTTTCCGTTTAATTATCTCGGAGCGTAGTCTAGCTTTTTCTCGTTGGTACAAAAGTCTCTGTCGCGGAAGTGACTCTGGATCTGTGAACGTTGCTAGCAAGTCACCATCTTCGAACGCTTTTCGTTCTTCTTCGACTTTTTTTTGCTCGATTTCTTCCAAATCCCACTCATTTCTCATAGTGGCTGTTTCGAGTATACGTTGTTGCTCAGCATAATAGTGAGTGGAGTAATATGGATCGATGAATTCTTTGATTTTTAAGCCATATCGTTCCAACGGATTTAAGGAATCGTTGATTTGAGCAGCATCCATTCCAACCTTACTTTGCCAGTTTGCAAATTCCAGTTCCATAGCCTTTTCATCTTCTTCATCCCTTGAAGATTCGTCCGCTTTGTCAGATTGATCTGTGTCGACTGCTACTACCTCCGATTCTATTGCCTTCTTTTGGGCTTTCGACTGCTGTTGCTTATTGGTGCTGTGAGAAATGGGGTCATCTGCTGGATCTGCATCATCCTCGTCTTGTTTAAACTGGATTGATTCATCGAATTCTTCAAGAGCCTCCGCTGCCTCTCTTTGGGCGTTATGCATAGCTGTCACATCATCTTCGTCTTCTAGAATGATCATTGCTGACTGCATTTGGCCGCTCACATCCTCATCATCAGGAATATCGTGATCCACACCTTTGGAATATATCCCGAGAATGTTTCTCAGCTTCCCTTTTGTAAACCCTTCATCCTTATCCACATCTGTATCTGTTTGTTCTACCTTCTCTTCAATAGGAGTTGCATGAAATTTCCCTCCGTCCATGACTAAAAAATCTAAATTTCTTTTTTGTTTTGCTTTGGTCAGTATATTTTCTTCAATAGAGTGTTCAGTCACCATACGATAGATATGAACTTCTCGTGTTTGGCCAATGCGATGGGCTCTATCTTGTGCCTGTGCGTCCATGGCCGGATTCCAATCACTTTTGTGGAGGCGCATCATTAGATGATAGTTAGCAATTCACAGAGATGGATCACACAACATTGCAGCAAGGCTGTGCTACTCGAAGAACCATTAGCATCCCTCTCACCTATCGTAGAACACAACAGTATCTGCGCCTGTCAAATTGATCCCTGTAAAATAGAGACAGAAAGGTGCGCATTGAGTGATTTTCATCAAACAAATTTACGATACATTTTGTCGCTCTACCCACCAAGGCCACCACTTCTCGTGCTAAGAATAAAACAAAAAACTTTCGGATCGTTATTGAATCTGTCCATCAATCTCTGACGTTTCTCGACATCAGTGGCACCGTCGAGCCTGAGATACGTGTGCCCATTCAAGTTGAGGAATGCTATAAAAGATGGATCAAGATTGAGATTTCATCAGGATTCGATGGTGATGGTGGAATATGACGGCTGCTGATGATGTCACTGACCTTCCAAAACATCCAGCTATTGAAAAAAGTTACCGTTTTCGTTAATTACGTTGCCTATTAGTGCACATGATGAATTCACGATTACAACAAGCATCGACTCACCATTTTGCTCATTTGAGTAAAAATGAGAACACGATGACCACCTTTCTTCAAGTCGCGAAGCAAATTTGCCAGGGTTTGCAGCTTACCAGCATCAAACTGAACCTTGGGGATCGATGAATGAGTCGGATGATGAGAGGATGAACCGGAATGGAAACGCACATTGTTGACTGCAGTAGACATACCAGTTTCTTGTCCGGGAAACACAGCGTCAGTCTCGCTTCTACTTCTTGAAATGTCAAGAAATATTTGTTGAATGATTTATGCGTTTTGGACCAAAGATCTTTCTCTAAAACAGAGGAGGCGGTAGCCCCGGTTCCTGCGAATAAAATAGGCTTGCGCGTTCGAGCCTTTGGCACGCAAAATACAAATTTATTGATGAGATCCTGAGATTCTTCGGCTCTTTGATCTTGACTTTTCTTCATTGCAAGCAGTTCATTAGGGGTCTTGGCTATTTGAGGCGCTGATAACTCCTCAGTCAAGGGCAAATCCAACGGTTGGGATTCAAGAGCCATTGCACGAAGTAATCGGTAGGGATACGCGAAGACGGCTGGAGAGCAACGCCAATTGTTGACGCTACTGATGAAATGAGCTCTATCCAGCCGAGATTGTATTTCCGCGTCGCGAATACAAGAGAGGAAGGAAGATAGTCCAACACCCATGCCGATCGATGGTGACGGCTCTGTAGAATTCTGTTCTGCAGCCTTCTTGACAATAAAAGACTCAGGCGTCTGTAACTCCGCCAGCTGCCGTGCAAAGACACCATCAACCGAAGAAGAATCGTCAAGTGATGGCAGTCCGTTTCCAGTGGACCATAGTGGCACGAGGAGACAAGGACTCAGCATATCCAGCCCAGATTTCGGAGCAATTGCGTCCACTACGCAAGATGCTGTTGACATGGACAATGGCTCCATTGTAAATGGAGCGACGACGGATCTGGGCTCGAACAAGTCTGGGTGATTACAAACCTTTCGCAGTTGCATCAAGACATTCATCATTCCCATGAAGTTTCCTCCATGCAATGCTTTCCGTGTCGACGATCGCGCCATAAATTCTTCGTACAAGAACATCTGGTGTTAGGCATCATGTGAAATGGGAGATATTTTGATGATACCATTTTTATGAAATTTCAATTCTGACGAGAGAGTAAACAAAGATGACTCTACCTGTCGTCTAGAAAGCTGGCATTTTATTATATGTTCATATTTCCCTGGCAATTGTGTCTCAACATCTTTCTTCAGTCGTCGGAGCACAAAAGGGCGAATGATGCCGTGCAGACGATTGATCAAATCATCATTTCTCTCCACATTTCCTTCAATAATATTGTCCATTGGATTGCTAAACCAATACGCAAAATCTTTTCGATTCCTGAAAACATGTGGCATCAAGAAATGGAGAAGGCTCCATAACTCCATCAAATTGTTCTTTCGACAATAGGAATTTAATATTTAACGTCTGATGAGCTTGATATTAAGGAGTCGGAGATGAAACAAAATCTCACCTGAAGAGGGGTGCCGGTCAAGAGCAGTCGGCGCTGCGTATTGAAGTTGATCAACGTTTGCCATCGTTGACTCTCAAAATTCTTTATGTTGTGTGCTTCGTCCAAGATAAGGTAATACCATTTCTTTCTCTTGAACGCAAACGAATCTTGAACTGCGAGTTGGTACGACGTGATGATAACATGATGATAGTTTGTCTAATTGATGAACGAACAGAAATCCAAGGATGAGACATTACCAATAATTAGTGCGAGTAAATGTAGAGTGGGGGTTACCACACTCCGTCGAAACGAAAAACCACGCACCTTTGTCCAACCGTATCTCAATTCTTTTCTTCTCTTTGCGCTTCCATAATAACACAGAACTTTCAATCCCGGACAAAATCTCTTGAACTCGACCTCCCAGTTCACCAAACAGGAGGTTGGTACTATTATCAAATGAGGGCCCCATATACCTTTATACGAGGCAAGATATGCAAGCATCGAAATCGTTTGAAGGGTCTGTCAACATCCCAGAGAGAATTGATGAGTTCAATCATTAAAGAATGACAAACAGGAAAACATACAACGTGTCGCTCTCGTCTCACCTTCCCCAATCCCATCTCATCGGCCAGAATACCATTGAGACGACGAGTCTGTAGAGAAACGAGCCAGTTCAATCCAATGTGCTGGTAATTTCGGAGCTTGATCCATCCGGCTAGTAAAAAAGGACGTGTGAGCATGGTTTGTCTCGCTGCCTCATCGGATGCGGCAAGAGATTGTAATGCTGCCATTTCGTCGCCTTCGAATTTCTGTTTCTTTTCTATCACAGTACTTTCGTCCTCCCGTTCATGGTCCGTATCCTTTTGTTTTCTTTTGGTCGATGCATCTACCAATCGTTCATCTTCGGATAGATCCAACCCGTACAGCTTTCGGAGCTCTTCAACAGACATTTCGTTCTCCTTCTCCAGCTGAGAGATCTCCTCGTCATATGTAATTTCCCTCCCAAGCTTCTCTTCGGCTTCGATTGTAGTCGCATCATCAATTTCCATTTTGTTGTGATTGATTGTGAATTCTTCTTCGTTTTCATCATCGATATCGCAAATCGGGCCAGAGAGAAGCGCGAGCGATGCTGCAACCGCCGGGGAGACATCTTTTTCTTCCGTGGCATCATCACCATCATCTAAAACTTGCCCTTTGTTTTCAACATTTGTATACAAGGCACGTAACTCCTCGATGGACATTTCGTTCTCTCTCTGCAGCAATGCGATCTCGTCTTCGTACGACATGTCTCGACAGAGCTTCTCTTCTGCTTCGATCGTCGTCTCGTCATCCAGCTCATCCGCCGTGTTGGGGTGAAATTCATCCTTCTCTTCATGATCATCATCATAATCATCGAGCAATGCATATTGGGTTGAGTTTGTGGTAGAGTCTGCAGATTTGTCGTTTGAGATATCATTTTGTGGCACTTTGAGAGCGGCACGTGGTTTGGAAGATTCTTTCAATTGTTCTAAAACTTCTGGAGCTTCGTCACCATTGCATTTATTGTCAGATTGTTCGTTATTATCTGTGTTGGTATATCCATAAGCATTACGATCAATGACGATCTCGGCATCCGCTCTATCGGACGGATCGAACGTTTTCTCCTGGATTGCAGCTGCAAAACTGACTCGGCGTGTCTCCATGCTCTTTTCGGTATTTTCATTTGAATTTCCAATGGAACAATTGTGGTCATCAGTCTGTTCGTGACCGTATCTTGTTTCATCAGCAACCTGAATCAACAGTTTATGTTCCCCGTTCTTTGTGATTTGCCGATCGAGTTCCATTGGACCCATGAGTCTCCTCAAAACCTCCTCCAGTTCCATATCTCTCTCTTCCATCAAACATTGAAGCTCCCACTTCAACTCATTCTCCTCAACTCTATCCACCTCCATCATAAACTCATCTCGATCTCTTTCCTCCCTCTCCCTCTCCCACTCACTCTCTGAAGACAGTTCATACTCCTCCTCCTCCCCCTCTGACTCCTCATGATTATCCTCCCCATACAACGCCTCATACTCCACATCCCCATCCAACCTCGAATAATCCCTCCTCTTCCTCCTCCTCCCCCTCCTCACCAAATCCTCCTCCTTCCCCAGCGCCTCCTCAATAGTCATCCCCTCCTCCTCCCCACCCCCCCGTCTTAACCTCTCCCCATACCTCTCCGTCTGCCTCACCATCCAAACCAGCTGTCGATCCATCTCCCCCCTCCTCCTCAACTCCCCCTCCACCTTTTGCTTGTATCCCACCACCCGTTCAATCTTCTTCCAATACCCACTAATAACACACCGTCCCACACGGGAGGCGGTACGACGCAGTCTCGCTTCGAATTCTGCCCGTTCTCGTGCCTGGATTTGGGGACGTTGGGCTATTTTTCTCATGGTGGCGTGGGAGAGCTTGCGGGCGAGGGAGAGTTGGCGGCGGCGTTCGGAGGAGAAGTCGGCGGAGAGCCAGGCCATTTCTTTGAGGGTGTAGTCGAGGTGGGTGTCGTGGGGTTTGGGGTGGGTGGGGAGTGGTGGGGGGATGGTGGGGGTGGGGTGGGAGCGGAGTTGGAGGAGGTGGAGTTGGATGGAGTTTTTGCGGTCGAGGAGTTGTTGGTGGGTTAGGGTGGATAAGTCAGGTTGGTCCATGTTGGGAATGATGATGAAGATGATGATGATGATGATGAAGATGATGATGATAATCTGGCGAAAAAGCGACAGTTGTCGCTTTTTGCAGCGTAGACTTCATCCGACCTAGACTCGCCAGAAGTCTAAGTAGATAGCAGCTACTCCTACACACATATGTAGAGTA
>JALLPF010000218.1:0-13673 GCA_036939455.1 Cyclotella distinguenda | reverse complement strand
AATAAGTACTTAATGTCAATAGACCCGAGACACCTAATCGAATCATACCTGACGTTCATTTCCTTCACTCCTGAATGTGCAATTTACGAAGTTATCAGCTCTTCGTCAGCGAGACCTAGCCAAAGATAGTTCATATTCTCACTTTAATATCAACGCACACACTTTTGTGGAAGGTCCCACGCACCCAATAATTAGATATCTGCTTCGTCGTTTAAATATTCATCAGCAGACACATATAACTGGTTGAAGATCCAAACATCATCGTGGACACTGCAGTCAGGCTCGAAAAATGATGATGATAGATCACCAGTATTGAAGCCAGTCTTTACCCAACTCCATTTGGCATGCGTTTTATTGAACAATTCCAGTGTGCCATACCCGTACATAGAATGATCTCGAAATCCAACCCATTCTTCTGGAGCATGGTTGAAGTATGGCTCATTGGCCTGACGACCACCGTTGCCTTGAATAATGTGGATAGGTCCTCTCGGGTGAGCAGCGGAATTAGCTGTCGGAACTGAGCGCATGTAGCTATGAATGTGTCCCGCAATCACAAAGTTGACGACGTGTTCGACGAATAATGGTTCAAGATGGATGCGAGCTTCAGTGAGGAACAATTCGTCGCTGTGCTTGTTGAATGTAGAATATAGTGGGCAATGAAGCATCACAACCAGCCACGGCGTGACGGAACGATCAATCGATTGGAGTTCCGAAACAATCCACTCGTATTGAATCGACCCGGGAACGAAAGATGAGTAAGAACTTATGACAATATGTTTCGATGGTCCAAACGTAAACGAGTAATAGGCGTTGCCGTATTCATAAGGCACAAATGTTTTCGCCTGAATCAGATCATTATGATGGAATAACTTGTTTTGTGCCAATTTTCGAATAGCAGGCCGAATGTGCGGCATGCGAAACCTAGTCTCGTATGCTAATGCGATCTCGAGAGTGGACGGATCATAGTCAAGGTCGTGGTTACCGAGGGCGATCTGCAGCGGTATCGTCCTGAAAAAATCGAAATCGCTCATCATATCCATCCATTCCTCCCATATTGAATGATCCGAATTGGCATAGGCGAGGTCACCAGCAAGTAGTATACAGTCGATTCCTTGCCCATGGAGGGGTTGGAAGTCGTCGTCTGAGGTTACGTTGGAATTTGGAGCGTAGCCTAGATGATGTTGTTCCAATATTGTTAGTGTCTGACGAGAGTGTGGTAGCGTTGCCAGGTCGCCAAGTATAGCGAACTTAACAGTGCGATCCAGCGGAGGAGAATACCATCGTCCGGGAGCAGGAGGTGTCAAAAAAGTGGATTGTTCGCTAATGGAAATAACTCTCAGTTGGGCATGCCCTTGACTCTGTCTCAAATACCCATTTCCTTCACGAGTAGCACTATTGAAACTTGGTTGATGCATCAACATGCACTCGTAATAATACCTTGTTCCAGGAACTAAACCTTCAATTTCAATATGGTAATAATGATCTGAAAAGTATTGGAAAACTCCCTCCTCGGCGTGGTGCAGCTGAGCTGAAGTGAGCGAGGCATTGTAACTCCTCACTTCACTGTAATCTCCCGACACCACAACATCAAAATTATGATTGGAAATATCCCACACACGTACTGCGCCTACCACAGCGCCTAATTCATAATGATCAATGCATTTCGGAGAAAATGAAAAGGACGTCGTCATCGACGATTGGTGAGCATTTTGTGTCCGGCCAATGCTGAGATGAATGTGACGAGGACCGCACAGGACTCTCAAATTATCCTCGGGTTTCGATTTTCCATTTGGACGATCGATGCCACTCATGCGATCACCATCTTCGCCGATAGGAAACGGTTTATGGGTGTCAGGTTTACCCTGTGGAATTGTCACAGATTTCGGCGAGAGCGAGAGGGCTCCGAATGTCGATGAGTGGAGAGCAATGATGACTGAGATACCGTGTATTTGACGCATGGTTATTTGCTGGTTTCGAGTGTATATTATAATGAGAGGGGAATATTAATATTTTTTATACTAATAATTATTGTTCCAACAGGAGATTCCTCGCATTGTAAGTGGTCAGAGAATTCATCGTTGCGTTTAACCGTTGTCATGGGTAACTAATTTTTGGACGAGTAGGACTCCGATTTGAATTGTGGAAAGGAGCACGTAGGATCAAGAAAGAAGGCAAGATTGATATCAGAAAAAAACGCCCCAAAACCTACACGAACACGATTGTGTCTGATACAGGAAAAAATGGCGGGCTAAACTGAAAACTAATCATGTTGTTGTAAGTATGTTGTGGTTGTGTTATCCCATTTTAGGCTACCGTGGTATGGAGATGTTTCCCAGCTCACGAAACCACCGAAAACCAACCCCATGAAAAGATGGATACAATCACCGTCCAACACGAAAAAATCGTTGGTCGCCATGATGACAACAGCGATCTGATGGATGCCATCGAAGAACCAACAGAATTAACTTGTTGGGGATGTTGATAGCAAGATGCCGATTGATGCAATGAATTCTTTCGAGGATGTCATGGACAATAATCAAGATTTTTTGGTAGAAGAGGATAGAGGAAAGTCCATGGATACGTCACAAAAAGACATTCACAACGCGCAAAATCCAACTGCAGACTACACCAGATCGCAATTGAATTTCGTCGATGATTCAAACATACCAGGGGAGGAGACATGCGCAGAATCAGATGAATTCCTCCATGATCAGAATTTTAGTGGAATTTCCAACGACAGCGCAGATCAGTGTCCGAGTAAATCGAGCGTAGGACCATGTCGGAGTATTGAGGAAGCATCAGTGAGTACCACAATAGAAGTTACCATGGAGGACGCAGAGGGTGATAGACCTTTTATGATTAATGATGGAAATGAATATGAGCCAGTCGACTCTTGCCAAGGTGAATCTGATGAAATCATGATTTCTGCCGATCAGACAATCAAGGAGAGTACACGTACGTCTCCCTGTCCCAGAGAGGTAATGATTCGACTAACCACTGAGGAAGAACACCTATTTGAATTGTTAATAAATGCCGCAGAGGCCCACGAAAAAAGTCAATTGACATTTGACTCAATTCCTCCCGAGAATAGCGTCAGTACCCGCGGGGGCTTCACAAAACAGGAAACGGCAGGGGGAGAAGACGGATCTGCCACATGGCTCACGCCTCCTCCGAAAGTAGACCATATTGAAATTCGAGTCGCGGGTGGGTGGGTGCGTGATAAGTTGCTCAACGGACACAGCTCGGATGTCGATGTAGCGCTTGACTGTATGATGGGTGTGCAATTTGCAAGGATTGTCCAGAGTTACATGGCACAACAGTCAAAAGCAATTGAACCCGAGTCGTTGACTCACACCAGCCAAAATGAAACAAAGCAAACCAAGCAGGGCAAAAGACATCATAATAAACAACCCAAAATAGGAGTCATTGGCGCGAACCCAAGCCAATCGAAACATCTTGAAACAGCCACAATGAATATTCGAGGTATAGACATTGATTTCGTCAATCTTCGTGCTGAAGAAGTTTATGAAGCCAATTCTCGCATTCCCACCTCACAAACTCGTCATTTTGGAACGCCTCTGGAAGATGCGCTAAGAAGAGACTTTACAATCAATTCGCTATTTTACAACATACGAACACGACTAATTGAAGACTGGACTGGACGAGGACTGGACGATTTGCTCGTTCATAGAAAGATCGTAACTCCCGTAGATGCTAATGAAACTTTTCACGATGATCCATTGAGAGTATTGCGCGCCATACGATTTTGCGTACGACTGGACTTTGAGTTGGACGATAACCTGAAAGAGGCAGCTATGAGTAAACGTGTCCATCACAGTCTTCATGCGAAAGTCAGCAGAGAAAGGGTTGGCAAAGAATTGGAGGGGATGCTTACTGGTAAAGGTGCTCGACCTGGGTATGCATTGGATATGATAGCACAGTTACACCTTGCTGGATGTGTATTTTGTTTTCCAGGATCCTTCCCTGGTGACCACGACTTTCTCGCAGGAGGTCCAGTGACCGGTTATATTCTTGGTGTGGAATACCATTCAAATTTGGGAACAGATGGATCGGAATCAGTAGAATTGGCTTCCCATCATCGAGCACTTGGATGGAATGAAAGCAGTGCATTGTTGTCTGTGCTACCAAAAGTTCTTGACGGACACTTGCGCATGCGAGACTCCATCCATAAAGATAGAGGAGATCTGAAAGAGGTTGGAATGCATGATTTGAAGTTGTCATCTACTGTCGACGAGCGGCTTTTGTATTTGTGTGTATTCATTCTGCCGTTTCATAATCTCACGTTCCCCGATAGAAAGGGTCGCGAGTCTTCAGTTACAGCCCACATGATCAAAGAATCCTTGAAATTCGCTACCAGAGACATACAGGCTGTGTCAACCATTTTGAACAGTGTTGACGAGATGGCCGAATTGCTATCCGAACTTAGGGCACAATTGGATTCGTCGAAAACAGAAGAAGATAAAGATAGCTATCCGATGTATCTCACTCCACCGTGTAGGCTCCGCACCGGTCTCCTTCTTCGGGCGCTGAAAGAGCATTGGGTTACATGTCTGATAGTGTCAGCAACGTGGGAAAGTAGGTCTGTGCAACGAGCCAATGTTGCTGTCGATCCCAGGGTAAAATTGTTGCAGGGCATTTATGCCGAGCAACCTTCTATGATATTCTATCGTTCCATAGTAGAGGACCTAGCCCTTGATGAGTGTTGGAGAGTGCGTCCACATTTGAACGGAAAAGAAATCATTTCTGAGCTTCAGCTACCCAAGGGTCCCGTAGTAGGTGTTTACATTGAAGATCAAGTTCAATGGATGCTAATGAATCCAAACGGCACGAGAGAAGAATGTGTGATACACCTACAGGAACGGAAACGCGCTCGTGAGCTGTCCAGCAGTGAGAGTATTTCCGACGCGGAGGATGATCACAAGAGACAGTGCGTGAAGGCGTCTGGGCCGCAATGATAATGGCTTGGGGTTGTCGTCACAGCGTTAATTTTCTATCTAGATCAATCGACACCGTTGTGTCAGAACCTACACCATCTTCTCGTTTCAACGTCATTTTTAATACTACTCAAAGACAATCTAATCATCGATAGATTCAATTCAAGGGTCAACATATAGTCCCTCACGAGACCAACCGCAAAATTAGTATTCCGCAACACCATCCCAGAATCAATCCGATTCAAAACAGATCCTCCAATTTAAACAAGAGATAATCCCAAAGCACTTCCCATAGCACGGTTCACCTCCACCTCTATCATGGCCTCAGCGGCCTCGGCACTACCAGCTTCGGCGGACGAAGCCTTGGCCTTGGCGGCTTCGTAATTCTTTTGTACGGCAGCGGAATCAATGTCGTCTAGTTTCACGGCTTCGGGACAGACAATGTCCTGATGAATGAATTTTGTGAGTATGTTGTTGTTTTGTTTTGTTGCAGGGTTGTGATGGATCAAAGGTATCATTTGTTAGAATCAAAATGATGACAGCATTGGATAATAAGTATATGAACAGTACAAGTGGTATGACAACATGAAATTTATTGCTGATCCAAAAGAACAACCAGTTCTTCCTTGTAATAACAATGCCCTAAAATTTGATCAGCATGAAACAAATCCAGCTCAAGTACAGCACTAACTAGGTAGTATCCTGCCCATCTTTCATCTAAACTCACCGTAGTCGACCCCTCATGAGTCAACGCAAACCCCCCCGCAACAAAATAATTCTCACTCTCCCCCCCCTCATGATGAATCTTCAACAACCCCGCCTTCAACTCCGCCACGATTGGAACGTGATTCGCCGTGACCTCGTACTCTCCCGTGGCTCCCGGAACGGTGACGCTCTTAACGGGGGCGGAAGCGTAGAGTGTTTCTTGGGGGAGGTTAAAGTTGAGGTGCATCAAGCCCGAGGTGGGGGCTTCGGTGGAGAAGGTGCGGCGGGGTAGGGCGGCGGTGGTGCGGAGGAAGGAGCGGCGGAGGGAGTTCATCTTGAATGGTCCAGTGTGTTGTTTTGGGTGGCAGGTGAGGGGAGGAAGATATTTCCGGGTGGGTGCTGATTTGATTTTTTAGAATATGGGATCACCTTCGACGTGTTGTATGATAAAGAATAATTATTTATACTTATACTTATATTATTTTGAAAAATCATTCTAAATATTTCAAACAACGTGATTCGAAATCATTTAAGTATTATGTACCATACTTATTACTTATTACTTATAAGTATTATACTTATATTTAACAAGAGGCGAGAACACCAGTCTGGTTGTAGGTTCCAGATTGCAATATCTTATATATAAGTACGAATATCGTACAAAAAAATGGTATCATTCGTATTCTATGCAACGGAGTCCAACGAAATTATTGTTCCGTAAATAAGTACTCCTACTTGTACCAATGACATACCTTTCCGGAGTCATTGCAATACGAATCTGAAACGACGGCCAGACATAACTTTCGCATCTTTTCTCTCCGGATCTTTTCAGGTCGCGTTTTGCACGACGGGTGGCCCAACAACGCCCCATTGCTGTTTCAACAATAATACAGACCATGATGTTCGCCGCGAGACGTGTCGCCTCCTTAGGTGAGTTCATTACTATCACTGCCATGGACGAATTTCAGTTTATATTTCGAAGACTGTCTGTTGGGGTTAAAGGCTGTCGAGACTGGCGGCTCTGTAGAATAACTGGGTGCGGGCTACGTTGCGTCCTCGTCATAGTTTACGTCAGGGATGCCGTGAAAAATCACTGAACACGAATTCCAATGTTAGTATTCCAAGTCGGTGGGACGTGTGTTTGAGGAGACAAAGAGACATGATGAATATTGCGATCGTCACCCATCCTGTCTCTACTTCCCCACTCTTGATGAAATCATTATTGCTTACATTATTTATCCACAACGGCTCGTACCTCGAACTAATAAATTTATTTTCGTGACTGCTTTCTCACAATTCAATTAAGGCGGAGCCCGTGCCTTTAGTGGATCTGCCGTCACTTCCAGTGTCGGGAAGGTCACTCAAGTTATTGGAGCCGTTGTCGATGTTCAGGTCAGTCGATAAATTCATTAACATATTATTTTGTTGTGGAGGCAACCGCCACGATATTCAGCCTTCTGCACCTGTTATATTCCCATGTTTTATTTTCGTCTCCTAACGTTTCTTTCATAATTTTCCAACCCTCCCAAATCTAATCGACAGTTCGACGAAAAACTCCCCAAAATCCTCAACGCCCTCGAGGTCGAAACAACCGGAGACCGCCTAGTTCTCGAAGTCGCCCAACATCTCGGCGAAAACACCGTCCGCACCATTGCCATGGAATCCACCGACGGTCTCGTCCGCGGCCAAAAATGTACGGACACCGGTGCCCCCATCCAAGTACCCGTTGGTCCCGAAACACTTGGAAGGATCATCAATGTCATCGGAGAACCGGTCGACGAAAAGGGACCCATCTTCACCAAGGGTAAGGGGAAGTACGCACCGTTGCACAGGTCTGCGCCCACCTTTACTGAACAGGGAAAAAGTCAGGAGATTTTGGTTACGGGAATCAAGGTCGTTGACTTGCTCGCACCCTATGCCAAGGGGGGTAAGATCGGTCTCTTTGGGGGAGCCGGAGTCGGAAAGACCGTCGTTATCATGGAACTCATTAACAACATTGCCATGAACCACGGAGGGTACTCCGTCTTTGCCGGAGTGGGAGAGCGTACACGTGAGGGAAACGATCTTTATCACGAGATGATCGAGGGAGGTGTCATCAAGATTGACAAAGAAACGGGGAGCACGGAGGGATCCAAGGCTGCTCTCGTGTACGGACAGATGAATGAGCCTCCGGGTGCTCGCGCACGAGTTGCCCTGACCGGATTGGCGATTGCGGAGTATTTCCGTGACGAGGAGGGCCAGGATGTGTTGCTCTTCGTCGACAACATTTTCCGTTTCACCCAGGCAGGTTCCGAGGTGTCGGCGTTGCTCGGACGTATCCCCTCCGCCGTCGGATACCAGCCTACCCTGGCCACTGATATGGGTGGGCTTCAGGAGCGTATTACTTCCACTGCCAAGGGATCAATTACCTCGGTGCAAGCCGTGTACGTTCCGGCCGATGATCTTACCGATCCCGCCCCTGCTACCACTTTTGCTCACTTGGATGCCACCACCGTGCTTTCCCGTGCCATTGCCGAGTTGGGTATCTATCCCGCCGTCGATCCTCTCGATTCGACATCTCGTATGTTGGACCCACGGGTGATCGGAACTAAGCACTACCAAGTTGCCCGTTCGACCCAAAAGCTTCTTCAGGATTACAAATCGCTCCAAGATATTATTGCCATTCTTGGTATGGACGAATTGTCAGAGGATGATAAGCTTGTTGTATCTAGGGCTCGTAAGGTTCAAAAGTTCATGTCTCAACCCTTTCACGTTGCCGAGGTGTTTACTGGAACGGCCGGAAAGTTTGTCAGTCTAGAGGATACCATCAAGGGGTTCGATGAAATTATTAGTGGAGATCATGACGATCTTCCCGAGGGCGCTTTCTACATGGTTGGGGATATCAATGAAGTTAAGGCTAAGGCGGCAACCATGGCTGTTTAAATTACTAATTATTTGGTTTGTTCTACTGTAGGAGGACGGGGCCTGTCGTGACACAATCCGCAGTTGCTCACATTGATTAGTTGTTGGAAAGGTAATACTAATAATAGATATTTGACAGATAGTCTTTGTCTTGGGGTGCCAATCCAGATTCGCCGTTTGATGGACTAGGAGGTCCCATGGAAACGACCGACTGTTTCGCACAAGCATCGCCATGGCACTCGAATCTAAGGCAATAAACGACTCGCTGATGAATAATAAAATTTTGTATGATTTAATTCGTAAATGAAATTTAAAAATTGTTCAAAACGGAAGAACCGATCACCTTAATAATTACTCTACTTGTATGTTACATCATTGAACCGTTTACAATTACCCATCTACAGCAGTAACTACAAGGTTAGTTCGAGTTACTTAGTTGTTCAATCGTTAATCGTCCATTGTAAAGTGTACTACACCGCCTTCCAACGCAAAAATCTGCAACAGACCACTGCCATCCCAGAACAACACTCCCTAAATCACTTTCAAACAAGACCACTCTTCTTAAACCTAGGATCCCCCCTCGCCTCATACTCCATCCTAATGGCCTTATAAAGCCCCAACGGAATAATCACACAGGTGAGGAGCAGGGTGGGTAAATTATCGGAGTTAACTTCAAAAGTCTGCTCGGTATTTTCACGGAGTCCGTTCCACTCTTCGACGTATTTGTTCTTTTTGACGTGCATGGCGTCGGTGAAGGGTCCGGCCATGCTTCTCCTGTTGTAGACGATCGTGGGGGTTACGATGGGAGGGGCGAGAGACGAGGAGCGTGAGATTGGAACGGCTATGCTGACGGGGTAAGTCTTGCCTTATATTGTACCTACCTCTGAGTACGATGGAGGGGTCTGGTTGCTACTCTGAGTCCGGTACGGGCGACTAATTGGCTCATCATGGTGCCAACGTTATTGGGTGATGGTCTCTCGAAACTCGCCACGTTTGAGGTATCTATCTTTTAGCTTACCTGTCTACCTACCTGTACTCGTTAATTTCGCACACGTTGGACTCTTAAATAAACAGTATTCCCGGAAATTCCAACCTCCATCCGTTAGAGCCCACCTCGAACGCCAGGTACGCAGTTGCGATGGTGAAAAGTTAAACACCGCTAGCTACTCTCGAATGAGACGAGATACAGTGGATATCGTACCATGGGAGCAAAAATCTTGGTTCGCATGGTGTGGTAATTCCAGGTCTCATACACACTGTGCCGATCCTGACCCTCACCATCATTCCCAGGTTCATCGCAATGTTCACCATGAGGTGCTGTTCCACTCTTCCTCTGCATATCTGATTCGTCGTGCACATTTATTGAATGAATTAAATTTGCCGGTGATTATGGGTGTGCAAGCAGTTTGGTACTTATATATAAGTATGATATACTGTAGTGAGAGAAGGGTGGGTACAAAAGAAATTCATTTACTTCACCAGTGCGAATTGTGTTTCGGACTAGCCGGCATTAGATGATGCATTCCTCACGCAATACCCAGTATCCCACCACCGCCACCACCACCCATGAGCGCCCCACCTCCCCTCTGCTTACTTCTGCGATGATCGAATTCAGCCACTCTATCTCTAATTTTCCCCCTTGCACCACCCAGTTCGGGAAGTTTCTCGGCAAGTTTGGGTTTCCGAGGTGCTTCGTCCAAGTGTTTCAACTCCGGTGCAGCGTCATCTTTCTTGGTGTCCATACCCAATAGAGGAATGTCATCGGGCTTGTCCAGTTCTCGATAGTTCTCATCGTGTTGTGGCGGTGGGGGTTGTGATTGAGGCATGCCGCAAGTCGATTGGTCACCTGAATCGTCGGGCACTTTCATTTCGTCAAAGTCGTCATCGTTGTTGTCCTCTCCTCCGAGCATCATTCGAAGAACATTGCCCATACTCTCGAGAGCTGTCGCGATCAGAATACGCCATTCGTGTATGAGATAGCTGTGTATGATTACGGCTCGGGTGAAAACAGAAGAAGTACTCACCAATTTGGACATCTCGTCGGTCACCAAATTGCCCCCGCAGCAAGGATATGCCAACAGTATCATTGGGACCGTAGAGCTTCAAATCGGGAAGCCATGAGACATTATATAACGAGCAGTCAATCAAGTGATCCTCCTCCTCATCACCCACCCCACACGAGGCAACTCCGACGTAGAGACCATCCTTCAAGAATCGGTGTGCCACCATGGGAAGCGAGCTCCGGATCGCATCCACCACTTCCTCCGTTACGTTTCCTATGCCATCGAAAAAAGCTACGAGGGAGCTATTCCTGACAAAGTCGACGAGGGTGAACTCGCTCTTGGTCATTTTATTCACCAAATGGCTGCGTTCCCAAATCCTCTTGCCCCGTCGTGCAAATTCGATAAAGTTGTGCGGGAAAAACTCGACTTTGGAAACGACAAGGTGAGTCGGAGATAGTACGGTCATACATGTTGATGATGTGAACTGAGTTTGTGACGCACCGGTGTTTCCATCGGGAACGCTGGCATAAAAATGCTTAAACTCTGCATTCTCCGCGACCACAGCGGGATCCAACGGGACATCCACGACATTACCCTCCCCGTCGAATGTCTTCCCGGCCAATGTCTCCACGATAACGTGAACATTCGGAGTCTCCATTCTTCCAAACTGAGCGCAGATGGGATCGGATGATACGCCAAGCGGATCTCCGACATCCACGGTAGTGTACAACCCGCAGCCGTAGGCACCGACGTAAATGTCATCGTACTTATTAAGATGAGCGGCGGCAAGATCGACCATTCCCCTCACTGATCGTGACATTCCACATCGTGCGGAGTAGAGAAAGAGGACCCAGATCTGAACCGGTGTGGTGGTTGGGTCGATGGTGGTGTTGAGATGGGATGCGACGTTGAGAGTGTACTGGTGTCCGTGTGGGTTGGTGGTGTTTGGAGATGGGAGTTTGTACCAGTAGGAAGGGAGGAGTTCGACGACGTGCTGCGAGTGCGCTAAGATGGGAATTGGCTTAAGAGAGTGAGTGAGTGGTTTGAGAGGGACACGAAGAAGAGAAATGATTACTCACTAAATAACTGCGAATCAGATTCGGCCATCACTCGAAACTTCTCCTTCTCCCCCTCATCCGACCCCTTGAGATTCTGATACGCATTCTGTATCAAAACAAAAATCTTTTCATACAATTCCCTCTTCTCCGGCCGATGCAACAACTTATCCGGATGAAAAGAACGTCCCAACTCCCTAAATCTCGACTTGACCACATCCCTCGTCGCAGTTCGATCTACATCCAGCAGGTCCCAGGGAGCCATCTCACCCAAGTAATCAATACCCATGATGCTCATCTTCGTCTCGAGCCAAGTCACGTGGTCATCGACAACGGTCCCGTTCGCCACAAAAGTCCACATGCTATGCTCCTGCTGCTCCGGAGACCCGTGAAGCGTGGATCGTGGGCGTACCCGTGAATATTCTCGTTCTCCAAAGAATCCGCTCATGAGCCACATGGGTATCGGGTTGGATGTGGATCCGGTCGTGATTTGCATGTGGTAATACCTTTGGCTGTTTTCAAATAGGTCGTTGGTCCATACCTGTGAAATGTTGATGAGCGGAGTGGTAGCTCCCAAGAGTTTCGCGAGCGGAGTGTTGGTCAGTTTATGAATGACAATCACATCATTCACATCCTTGAAATTCTCATCATTGTCATTGTCGTGATGATTTGTAGTGGTGCCCCCAGCGTCGTCATTATTCCCCCATCGAAACTCAAACTCCTGCTCCAAAAGTCCCCCCCGACACTTTTTCAACTCCACCTTGACCATCCTCTCAACAACCCCCTCCTCATCCCCCTCCACCACCAGACTCGACCCCCTGGGAAACTGATACGCCACCTCCATCCCCTCCCCATGCCTCATCCACCTCTGCCCACAATCCTTCTCCACCCTAACCACATACCGAAACGAAGGCCCATTCTCCATCCCATCCACCACCAATTCGCACTCCTTCATCTGCGGATTATTCAAACTAACGTACTCCCCCATGCGAAATCTGGGTACCCTCCATTCACCCCCACCACACGCACAGCACGCCTCGTTGGCAGTAGGAGGAGTCGCATCGAAGGGAATGTGTCCGTAGGAGAAGCAGAAGTTGGGGGTGGAGTATGCGGAGCAGGAGTTGGTTCCGTCGTGCCAGGAAAAGTCGAAGCAGAAGGGGGGAGAGGGGGGGAGGGACGGGGAGGAGATGTGGAGGCAGCGTGGAGGGAGGGAGAGGGTGGCTATTTGGTGGGGGAGGGAGGGGTGGAGGGACAGACTGAGGATGAGGATGATAAAGTAATGATGATGGTGGTGATGGGTCATGGTTGTGATACAATGATATTATTGTTGTAGATGATGGATGGTGGGGGAGGCAACAAGACACCTATAGATTGCTCAAGTTGATTTCATGGTTTATGGTTTTATTGCTGGAGTTGTGGTTGTGCACTAAATGATTGCCAGATAGGCTTGAGCTATACCTACTGTAGCTAGGTAGTAGTATAGGAGTATAATCTACCCTTTTTGGCGCAGCTAACGCGACACTAACACAATCTATTTTAGAAGAAACTAATTTTACAGGTAAAATCAGTATCCTCAAAAGATACATCAATATCTTTTTCGGCCGCCACCGCACGTGGCAACCTATGACGGCTCGACAGTCATTCGCTTTCAACAGCACCGTTATCGTCGAAATCGAACCAAGCTCAAGCCGTTCCTAATCCTGTTTTGCTAGGTAAATACACCAACTGCGTTGGCACCTTCGTTGCGATAAGCTCTTGTTATTGTCGGCTATTCTGTGTCTTGTTTCATTTCGTCCGTCAGCGCCGCCGTTGTTTGCCATGCTGTTTGCCTTGCTGTTTGCTGTTTCAAACGCGATGATGTCACTGTCAGATACATCTATATCAAGCGATGTCACTCTCAGATAAATCCTTATTGAATGCTGCCTCAGCGCGCATCAATAGAGTGGTTTTACGCACCGAACAACGAGCATCGACCGATCAGAATGACGTAATTTTTTTGGTCGTGACGTCATGTTGTTCGTTCGATTCGAACCTCTTGTCCGGTCGGTCCAAAA
>JALLPF010000217.1:0-13601 GCA_036939455.1 Cyclotella distinguenda | reverse complement strand
ATCCGAGGGAACGTGCCAAAAGATTGCTAGGGAGGTAGACTCGGACTTGATATGCAGTGCAATGAAGAATGCGATCAGTTCGATGAATAAAAGTAAATATTAAAATTCTTCATTATTTACAAAAGCAGCGCTAGGAACGGGTATTAAGAACCATTCATTTCACGACTGGAACATGTAAGAAACACAATGGTCTGAACTGTACAAAATCAAGACTCTCGTTTGTTCTCTATCCGAGGGAACGTGCCAAAAGATTGCTAGGGAGGTAGACTCGGACTTGATATGCCCTGCAATGAAGAATGCGATCAGCTCGATGAATAAAAGTAATTATTAAAATTCTTCATTATTTACAAAAGCAGCGCTAGGAACGGGCTTTTTCCACCGTTCATTTAACGACTGGAACATGTAAGAGACACAATGGTCTGAACTGTACAAAATTAAGACTCTCGAGAGCACCGAGCACTCCTCATGCACTCCTCTCCAATAAAACCAAGTTTACATACCAACCCGGGCAAATAAATCTGCTCCATAAACCCTAACCACACGAATCTCAGTTCATGTAGTAAGTGGAGTTACTTCGCTCGCGTGTGATTCCAATGCCGGAATCGGGACGATTCAGTTCTACTGGCTGGTTCAAGCTAGAACTCATGTACCGTTTTGGCCTCCATTGTCCCTTCCTGGTAAGTGATCGATGAAGAGTCATGGACCAAATCCCAAGGACGGCGCATGCAATCAATGACGCGCATAATGCAAAGATTTGAAGCCCCGATACCTTCGAGATGATTGGCAATGCGGCTGCATAGTAGGTGCTGTTTTGGAGGAAACCGGTGGCCCTCATGAGGGGACCTTCGGGAAGGATCAGGAAGCCCGCCTCGTCGTACTTGCCCATCATAACGCTGTTGATGAAATCGCACGATAACTTCATTCGCTGGGAATCGTACATACCAATAGCTTTCGACTTGGATGCGTAGTTATTGTAATTTTGATCGCACCTAGCAGACGATTCATAAAGGGTAACGCACAGGGGGTTTACAGCGTTGTAGTTGGTATCATCATCCATTTGGTTCCACATGTTGGTCTTGGCCGCTTCTTGACATGGGATGCACATGGTCTCCCAACCACCGTACAATTCGTAAATCTTCTCTTGATACTTCTCAGGCATGAGAGAGGTCATTGATCCAGTAGCATAAATATCGATTGCCTCTCTATCAACATCTTCAGCCACGCTAATGAACTCATTGCAGTTGCTATCCGCGTAGACTCCAAGGGTTATGGAAGCTCCATCATCGGAGCAATGAGGAGCAACGTAAGCGTCATTAACCGACGTACATTCAAAATAGGAGGTGATATCGTCATCCAATCCCTTGCACGTGTTGGCGTAATACCTGCACGTGTCATACTGAGGGCAACTGTTTCCCAATTGTCTTTCAAAGTCAAGGTGACGCCATCCATCTTCTGATTTCTCAAACAAATGGCGTCCTTGCTTCTGAGCCCAATTTTGGTATTCGTAGTACATGCATTTTTCGCAATAGGCACAATAGTCAGTGAATCTGTCATTGATGTATCCGGACATTATTTCAAGATATTCTGGGAAATAAAACGAGTTCACATGGTAAGATACATAGATCTATTGGTATGTGTTCGAAGCTTTGTTCATGTGTCATCGTTTTTGCACTCACCTTCCAACTCGATCATATACTCCCCATAGTTGCTCGAACACCCCGCACCAGCTGCACCTCCAACGATCAACTGATCTTGCGTAGAATCCGAATCAGCTGCTGAATTTTCTTTGTCAGTAGAATACTTGTTCTTCATACGTGATTGAAAGGTCTCAAAATCCATTCCATTGTAAGTCGTCGACGACCCATCTTCGTCACCGTTTCCTCCATTCTGCTGCGCCTTGGCGATGGCATCGGGAGAGTACGGATCGCAAGTCTTGGTGGGGCAGAACCGAAAAATGGCGAAGTGCTTCGTGGTGAAAACGTTGGTGCTGTCCTCCGTGGCTGCCATTTGATCGTCGAATTGACGCACTTGAGCACAGCGAGAGTAGGAGATGGAGTAATGGGTGGGGTCGAAACCGAACGAGCTGGTCCATGGGGATGCGGTCGAGTAGTAATCACCGAGACGGCGACCATCGACTAATCTTGCCTTTTCCATAATCTTCGCACGAAGGTCGGATCGTTCGGAGAGCAGTCTGCTGGCTTGTGGAATGTCGAAATCGGAGTCTTCCATGAGCATACTAGATTTCATGGCCTTCATGAATTCCGTCCGATCTTGGACAGTTGCGGTGGAGACTGAGGGTGTTGGACTCATCAGGATGATAGAGAGGATAGCTCTGCATGAAGTGATAAGCATCCTTGGGGCTTTCGTTCAAAGTGTATTAAGATGGATCACAATGATTATTGATGTAAGGTTCGACGATGTGATCATCAACGTCAAGTACCCAATACTGTCGTGACGGGGCAGCAAATTTTCTACGTGAAGATAATCGATGATGGTCGCTCTCAATTGTACTGTATGTTGTGAAAACTCTCCTTCTCTCTCTAAAGATAATGGATTGATGCCAAAGGTTTAGGTCATCGTTCGCCAATGATGAGGTTGGCGTCAAGTAATTCGAAGCGTCGGTTCCGATTTCTTTTTCGACATGCTGAAATGAACGAGTAAAATGATTCCTAAGTACATTTCATTTATTTCTTGATCTAGGACTACACAGTCTTAGAAAAATATATATATGCCGACAGCCAGAACACTGCCGATGTTAAAATCCACTGTAAATTTACACACCGTTCCAAAAAATCATGGTCGTAGCCGACCGTTGAGATAGAACATCAGTTTGCGGAAGTACCACCACTGGTCAACATCATGGATAATCATCGGAGGCGCATCAGTTTGATCTTCACCGTTGATTCAAGCTAAACTCTGCTCCACATGCTCATTCGTAATGTCTGAGGGCAGTCCACCAAACGCGACAACTGCAAATTCTTGTTCAACGGATCTGCAGCAGCACAATTCATTTTCGAAAGGTTCTTCAGCCAAACCTTCGCCAAGTTCGTCAACCAACTCAAGACGAATTATTTTTGATAAATTGCATCGACGAAATCGACTTCATCAAAGGTCTGCCGCGTTGAAATATTTGGAGAGGGTGTCGAGTGATTCAGTTCATTCATCAGTATGCCCAGCTGTAACCGACGAAGTTGGAGACCCCGTCGATAATGAAAAAGCGCCGAAAATTGCCGACGCAGTTTCTGATTCTCTGATTGAGCAACCGGAATGCGCATCGGGTTCAACGATGCTCTATCCCCAAGAACCCCTGAGCATCACGCAAGGTCGAGATTCTGAAAAACCTTCGCCTAAAGCAACCTCGCTGCATGTGAACATATTATCATCTCTGACTATTACCCCAATAAAGTCATTGCAGTCTCCAAACGATGCCGACTCAATAGACCGTGTGGGAGGTTTTGAATTGGTGGAAGTTATATCAACAAATGATTCTCCTGGTGGAAATTGCAAATCTGAACTCGAAAACATTTCGATCGGAGAACTTTTAGATGTCAAAGGAAATATCGGCAACTCGTCGGGCATGAACATATTGAACACCATGAAATCTTTCGAAGATGAATTCTCTGATGTCTTTCAAGGGGAACTCAAAAAAATCGTTGCCAACGATCTTACCAAACGTGTCTTGGATAGATTAAATTTCAACAAATCTGTTGAGGTCCTTGACAATGTGGACGGATTTGATAGGACCAAAATATTCCTGTCGAATCCATTCAAACAAGGTGTTCACAGCGAGATACAATTCAATAATATCGATAGTTTTGATGGCGTCAGCACTGTTGGGTTTGATGAGGACTCATGCGTCTCGACGAGATTTTTTAACGGACACGAAGAATTCAAGGCTGCTTTATTTACCAACCAAGTCCATGAGCTTACTTCTCATTCTGCACCAATCACACCCCTGTTCACAGAACATGAGGTCAACAACAATGAAACAGATGCTGTTTATGGGGAGCAAAATGAGAAATTTGACGTAGATTTTTCAAACATTGCAGATGAATCTCACGGCATCGCGCCCAACGGAGTCTTGGGGGCGACTTCGAACCTCAACCAATACATTTATTCGTTCGAATCTTTAACAACTGAATACGTCACGCGTATCAGAGATGTTGGTCCAGGTGGAAACCCATCAACTACGACGAATGTCGACTACTATGGTAACACGCCCTTAGATGCTCCTGATCAAGCCATTTCTGGAGATACGAATGGGACAGGAAATCGCCAGATTAAGGTGACGACGAATATCAAAGACGACACAGAGATAGCACCCGATTCAGTAGAAAAACCATCACTTTATCAGATCAGTCCGCTGTCACGACGGAGGCATAAACTTGCGTGCCGGATGGCATCGGGAAAATTCACTGTTCCCAGATCTTTTTTTCCTGATACAGCGACTTTCTTAAAGGCGAATACGGCATCTGGAAATGAGCAGGTCCTTCCAGATGACCCATGTGCGCCAAGGCAGGATTCTTCGTTGAATGACACTGCGGTTTCTTCTCCATCAAGTTCTTTTGATAAAAAAGACTCTCGGCCACAACGATGTAATATCCGAAAGGGCGATTCCTCTAAAATAAACTTCTTGGATGCAGGAGGGAACAATAGTCATGATTTAAATATGAGTGCGGATGTACGTTTCAGATCCGTTCAAAGTGATCAAGCTGGAAAAATACCGGGGTCATCTTCAACTTCTCTGCAAGAACAAAACCTGACGGCTGTTGGATTTCCTGCGACGGATATGGGAGATGATGAATGTTTGAGTTCATTTGAAGAAAGACAAACTGAAAGAATATCCAGATCATCTTCCTTCAGATATGCTTGCGCAGCTCCTTTGCAAGAAGAAGACTCGACTTCTATTGATAGTCATGATTTGTCTATGGGTGCAGATGAGTGCTTTAGATCAGTTGAAAACGACCAAGATGGAAAAATGTTCAGGCCGGTTTCCTTCGGAGATATTTGTTCAACTTCTCTGCAAGAACACGAACCGACGGCTATTCATAGACATGCTGTGGGTTCGGGTGCAGATGAGAGCTTTGGATCAGTTGGAGACCGTGCTATCCCTCTGCAAGAACACGACTTGACGGTTATTGTTTCTAAATCTCAATGGGATCAAAGTATCCAGTCACAATTGGATGACATTTTAGGAAGTTCAAAAACTGATATCATCAAGAATAATAACGATGAGTTTGAGAGGCCACTTCTTGACATCGGTGAGAAGTCTTGTGATGTTTACGACAATACAAGAAATACCGAGCGATTGACCTTCGAAAAACTAGAAGCCCAACAGGAACGGATGAAAATGTATACATGTGGCAAGGGTTTTGGGATTGGAGAGGACTCCTCAGTCGAATTAGGAAATGGGAGCGATTGTGATGCTGAAGCCAATGAACATTATGATGGACCTAGATATGAAACAGTAGAAGACGATACCGCTGGCGATAACGATTGCGACCCATTTGACTTTGCAGATTTCGGAAAAGGTAGCCACGAAGAATTTTCCACAACTGGAAGTAGTACGACCAAAGCTTACAAGAGACATGGTTGGCCTCAGAATCCTGATGCTCTCTCTGATGTTGACGAGGGTTCGGATTTCTTCGGAACGAAAAGTAGCGTCACTGGTGGAACTGTATTAGGAACCCGCTTTATAGAATCTCCTTCTCCTTCAGAGTCACTTGTAGATCTGACTGATCTCAATTCTACGCCAAGGATGGGTGCATTAGGACACGTCACACAGCCAGAGATAAAAACAGATGAAATCGTGTCTTGTAAGTTGAATTCGTTCAAGATTCCTCCTCCGCCAGTTGAAAAACTCCGTCGTTGGGTTCTATCCAAGCGCAGTTCAGGTCCACACGCGTTTGCTGATACTGATGGGTGCAAGTTGGTGAAAAACAACGAACATGGTGTATTTGATGATGACACTTTAAATCGCTCATCACCTTCCAGTGGTCGCAACATTTCGTCACCGTCACTTGGTCAAGAGAAGACATTAAGTTTGAAAATCAGCACCCCCAAGTCACCAATGAAGAAGAAACCACATT
Source organism: Cyclotella distinguenda (assembly GCA_036939455.1). Taxonomy (NCBI): domain Eukaryota; phylum Bacillariophyta; class Thalassiosirophyceae; order Thalassiosirales; family Thalassiosiraceae; genus Cyclotella; species Cyclotella distinguenda. Next base: position 7,512 of record JALLPF010000217.1, on the reverse strand, counting down.
CAATTTCGGAGGAGTTGAATTTATCAAGTCAGAAGAAAATGGCGGAAAAAATCGCAATTGCCAGTTCTAAAGCAGCGAACAAGTTCGATGAGGAATATTCTCACATTGAACATGATATACAGTACGGTTCTCAATCCCCAGATAAGAAAGGAGATGCTGTCAATGAGTCCAACAGATTCTTCTGCGTCGGAAATTCACGGATACCATTTATTCAGAGGGACGCTTCCGATGTGACCGATTCAGAAGCCAATATACATCCTTCGCAATTAGGTCCATTGGGTAGTGCTGGTCCTGGGGTTGTCGAGCTTGTGGGAGGAGCCTTTAGCCCCTGGAAAATACCCGATGGAGATAGCAACGCCTCGTCATCAAGAGTATTGTATGATATTGAGTCATACGCCAGTGCTACTGCGGCGGCATTAGTTGCGATTCATGACACCCACCACAGGATTCACGAAAACAATATGAAACCCGGTTCCTCTGATGATAAGTTCATATCGAAGGAAGTGGAATGCATCGGTCCAAATAAATTAGACGAATCGTTCGAAGTAAGCCTCGGCCACGGATGCCAGGGTGAATCGTGCTTTGATGCCGGCGTTGAAGATGAGAGTTTGCTATCTGAAGTACTCGTGTGGCTATTTGACGAAGTACTGCCATCAAACGCATTTTCGGCATTTGACATTGACACATCTACCTCAGTCCAAGCTGCTCGGGTTATGGCAATTGTGAATGACGACAAAAGCTTCAATTCGATTTGTCGACACGTCACTACGAAAGTAAACACACAATTTGGAATGACTTCATTCGGCCCGAACGACATCGTCACCGAACTACCGAATGTTTCGAGCATGGGAGATCTGTCAACATTGACCTGTGAATCGACTTATCTTTCATCACATGCTTCATCGTTTGAAGAGAGTAAAACTTCTTTCACTCTTAAAGCCGCTGCAAGATTACTGAAGAGCAAAAATCGAAGCATCGATCTATTTTCGATACCCTTGGCAATAAGTAGTGGAAGAGATGTTCGACCGGCAGGCGAAGTACTGGCCGCCAACTTTATCAGCTTTTTGCAGCATATTTCTAGTGTCACAGGATTACCATCACCATTTATCGAAAACACTTTTCTACAATCAGTTCTCAATCTGAGCACTATGAAGAATCAGGAGCATTCGAAGCGAGATAGAAAATCCATGCAAGAATTGGTCTTTGATAGTGAAACACGGATTGTGGAAGTCTTTCTTTTTCTTATGAAAGCCTGCAGCTACCAACCAAACAATGATTCCAGGCTAACCTCCATCATTGAATCCGAACACGATAATTGCGACCACATCATTGCTGCGGCATCCCATCCTTCTTCACTCGAAAGGAAGGAGAGTCTTAATGGAGGGGTCACACCAGATCCCGTCCAGTCACAGCTAGCTGATGGGAGCCAGACAGTAAAAAAGTGCAACAAACGAAAGTCGAGTTCTCCTAACAAAAAGTCTTCGTTTACCCATTCAAATTTAAACCTCATATTTCCAAAGTCAAGTCCAAGTCCTTTTGAAACCGCCCTATGGAATGACCCAAGCATTATGCTCTCAATTTTGTCATTCTTGGGCAATCCCGTATCGGTGTGTGTGGTTAAGAGATTGAATGTATTCTGTAATCGACTTGTCACTGAGAACGAACATGTTCTCATGAGAGATGCGGTCAGGTTAGGAGGAATGAGCAAGTTTGTTCGTCCTTCGTTTTGGTTGTGGGTAACGTTAGACAGATGCAATCCCGAAAACCCAATACCCTTGCTCACTTCTCGGCGAGGATATTCGCATTTAGTTGCATTAAGTTCGGACGACGCAAAGAGAAAACGTGATTTCTCGACATTGAAAGAGATTGGTGCGTCCGGCAAGTGGCATCACGTCATCGAACGCGATGTGATTCGAGCTTTTGGGAATATGCCGCCGCATAAGACCGGCGCAAAGTACAGACAAGATTCTATAGTTCGAGCTCTTGTTTCATTCGGAAAGGAGGAAATCATGCGGAATAGCCGTAGTTATCAGGCGATGGAAAAACTTCCTGAGGGATCCGAAGCTCAGCATTTCAAACTATTTTCTCGTTTGGACCGATGTAATCACGAATCATACGACGAAAGTAGCGAAACACCTACTGATACTGTCAGCGATTGGGGCGGTATTTCACCTGTTGGGAGTATGGTAAGCGAAGACTTTGGAGCGGTAGCATCTGATGAGCCCATCCCAACGGTTCAGGTTGGCGAGATTCTGGCCACCCCAAAGCCTCTAAAACAAATGTCTTCGAAATCGGACGTATGCGATCCTGTACTGAGTACGAATGCACTCACCATTGAAATGAAGGAGGATTTGCAACACAAACTCAGATCAATCTTGCATGCATTGGCTGCCCAACACGAGGGTTTAGGATATTGCCAAGGAATGGATTACATAGTTGCGCATTTGCTTCGCGTTCTGCAGGATACAATATTGCTACGAGCCATTCAAGGATCGATGCCGAGCCTCTGCAGCATGACGATAGAAAAGGAATCGTCTGTTATTCCATTTGATAATTGGAGGAAGATGTCAACGGAAAGTTTGAGACTCAAAATGACAGAGACGAATTCACAAACTGCGCTCGTAGAGGAAATTGTCTTTCGTGTCATGGATACATTTTTTACAGCGTACAACTTGCAGCATATGTACTGGCCTGAACTGAGATGCCTAAAGACATGTTGTCGAGTATTTGAGAGCTTGATAACACAGAAGCTTCCAGTTCTTGCCGACCATTTCGAACATCATGATCTCAACGTGGGCCTATTTGCGCTGGGCTGGTTCCAAACCCTCTTCCTTTACCTCCCATCAATGCCTAGCGCAACTGTCTGCCACATGTGGGATATTTGGTTAGTGGAGAGATCGTTCAAGATATTCTTCCGTGTGGGCACAGCTATTTTATTTTTGAGTCAGCCTACACTGTTGAATCATGATTTGGAAGGCATGATGACTTATTTGAATACTTTCCCAGATGCGACACTTCTTCGACGAGATATTTTGATCCCGTGTGCATTACAAATCAAGATTACAAATATGATGCTTGTTGAGATCGAAATGGACGTGACTAATTTCGGAAGAAAGTCATAATATGTCAACGTAGGTGATTACTACAACAAGCACGAGGTGACTGCTCTAATTGCAATTACTTGATTCATAATTAGGACTTCTTAATCTCTTCGTTTCAAATGAAGTTACAAACAAAAGTACAAGCCAACGAATTAAAAATTAATAACTTCATCAAATCAGTGTCTTTCTCTTCCTCCCAATCTACTTTTTTTCAGTATTCTCCCTGGTCCAGAGGAATGATGAGAAAAGGGATTTGTTCCACGGTCTCGTGTATTATTTGTGCTGCAGTTTGAATTTGTGCTATCCACTCGTATGGGAATTTGGGTTTGGTTCGGTGAGGAAAAACGTCATCATGCTACGATACTTGTTGTATCTCCACAAAAAGAAACAATACCTTTAGGTAAAACAATCTCTCGTAGTTAATCATGAAATGGATAAAATGCTCGAGAGGTAAACATGTCCCTCTTGACTTCGACAAACAAACTACGTCCAACCGTTATAGTACTTCTTAATTATTACTTACTTATATATTATAATATCATTATGATGTTGTCCACGTCTCACATCCAGTGCCGCTCGCCGACACTTCTTATGATTCGATAGACACAATAGCACGTCTCCGACCCTTCCAAACCAGCCATGTCGTCATCACCATCACCAGCTCTCAAACAAGAACCCAGCGGCCGGTCCAAATCCGATCACAACAACAACGACGACCGACAACAGAAACACAAGACGAAACGAAGCCGTTCCAAACATCGCGATGACGATCGTAAATCAAAGCATCGACATCGCAGCCGATCAAGAAAGAGGACCTCACGATCTTCCTCCTCCGACTCTTCCAGCGGAGCCAACTCGTCCTCGTCCTCGCATCCCAAACGATCCAAACAGACCACCAAAAAACCACCGTCCACCAAACCGGTCCCGTCGTCGCGTCCCACCAAACTCTCCACCCGCAACGAAACCGCAGAAGAACGCGAAGAACGCCGCTCCAAACGTCGAGCGGCCCGAATCCAAGCCCGTTTCGGATACACGCCCGAGGACAACCCCTTTCGCGACCCCAACCTGCACGAGGCCTTTTCGTGGAAAAAAAAGGAGGCCATACAACGGGCACCGGAGGAAGCGCGACGCGAGAATCAGGAGGATACGTTTGCGGAGATTAATAAGGTGCGACAGCGTCGTATCGATCGGGATTTGCACCTTGCAGAGATGGAGCGGTTGAAGGCGCAGGAGGCGAAAATGAAGGAGTTGGAGAATTATGATGAGTGGGCGAGGAAGGAGGAGGAGTTTCATTTGCAGCAGCAGAGACAGAGGAGTGCTATTCGGTTGGTGGAGGGGAGGGAGAGGCCGGTGGATGTTTTGGCGCAGAATATGTTGTTGTTTGGGTTGAATGAGGAGGAGAGGGAGGATAGGGCCAGGGTTAAGTACAAGGAGAAATATAATGCGTTGAAGGAGCTGGAGTCTTTGGAAACTAATTTGGAAGAGCCTTATGCGCTGTTGAAGGATTTGAAGTTGGGCGAGTTGCAGGAGTTGGTAGTGGATGTGGACGCTTTTCGGAGGTTGGAGAGGGAGGCTCTGGGGAACGAGATCGTAGGGGAAGACAATCCTGTGATTCGGTACTGGGACTCGCTGTATGCAGTGATACTTGATGAAATTCAACATCTCAAGACTGGTGGCGATGAAGGGACTCATGCTTCTCTTGTTCGTGATATTAGAGAAATGTTCCATGGTCCGACAATCGATGACTTGCAGCAGATGAAGCAGGATATCGAGAAAAAACTCCATGGGACTGCATCTGCCCAACCCCGCTTTGATGAAAATGGAGTCGTCGACACAGACTATTGGCAGACTGTGTTGGCTCAGCTTGAGGTTCATTTGGCCAAGATGCAACTTTCCGAGATACACTCAAAGATGTTGGTCCGACAGCTGGAAAAACTGGAAGTAAAACGAGAAGAACTTCAAAAGAAAGCCATATCTGGAGAGGTCGAAAACCCTGACCCATTCTCCTCCAACAATGACGCCCCAGTCCAACTTTCCTCGGCAGAACTAGCCTCCGCTCTCCCACTCGGCATCGAGCCCGACTTTGGAAACCTTGAAGAAGAACTCGGACTTGATGATGAAATCGACCTACATGGCGCACATCAGTACGCCTGGGAAGAGAAGTACCGTCCCCGCAAACCCCGTTACTTCAACCGAGTCAAGACAGGATACGATTGGAACGCCTACAATAAAACGCATTATGATCACGACAACCCACCTCCGAAGATTGTACAAGGGTATAAGTTCAATATCTTTTATCCCGATCTCATTGATAAATCCAAGACTCCGCAGTATTTTTTGGAACGGGCAGACACGGATGACTTTTGTATTTTGAGATTCAGTGCCGGTCCTCCCTACGAAGATGTTGCCTTCAAGATTATTAATCGCCAGTGGAATAAGAGCCGGAAGAGGGGATTCCGGTGCACATTTGAGAGAGGTGTGTTGTCATTGTACTTCAACTTCCAGAGTCATTGGTACAGGAGATAATGAATATGTTGATTGTGACTGGATCTCTCGAGGTAGGACCTCAAAAGAGGTGTGGATTGGCAGTTGTGCAGCTAAACACTTCTGCGGTACTTGTCGGCATCTCAGGTAACGAATACTTCTCTCCTTGCATAAACTCTAAATTCTTTTCACAGCTGTAGCACAATAATATTGAGTTGATAACTATTTGTTAACCAGCGTGCGGATGTTAATCCAATAAGTACGCATGGTGATTAATTATTATTTTTGCATGAATTAATAGCAAGCTGCATATCAAGCTTTAAAGCACCAAGATAAAAGCAAAGCAAAATAAACATGGGAGCTTCGGTCTTCGAGCTTAATCTTGGACTGTTTCCTTTTAGTTCTGAACAAAAGGAATTGTACTTAGGGGCAAATTTCTGTCTGGGGCAGAGTCCCTCGCCTTGGCTTCATAAAGCTCACGTGCGGTTGACCACTCTCCTGAGTGACCTAGGATCACCTGCTTCCAAGTACTGGTGGCATTTTCTAGTGGACAAGGGAGCTGCGGGACTTGACCACCTTCTTCACTGTGACGACAGATGGAACGAAAGACTGGCAAACCACCACTTCTCTGACTGCTTTCATTCACATCAGCAGAGATGTTTGTGACAAAGCTTTCCCAGAGGTTGCTAATATCCATCAACCCTACGTGCTCCGGACGGTCCTTGCGTGTCATTGGCTTGTAAATGATTGCATTGCCTGGTGGGGCTTGCGTTGAGTGGGTGATTCGGCTCAACCCTTCACGTCGGGGCCAGATCCAAACTTGATGATGAAGATTGAGAGCATCAAAATCTTTCTTGAGCTGTAGTTTACGTGCAAGAAGACCATCCAACATCCTTTGCACTGGTGAACCCATTGCCATGATGATTGAGTCAATTCTATGTTCAAGAATTGACTCAATCAGGCTCTTGGATTCCTTGCTCTCCTCCGCAGGAATCATGAGAACAAACGGCTCAATGCCAGGGCATCCACACCGAAAGTCAACGGGAGATGTACGTGAAATTAGAGCCCCATTGGCATTGGGACGGGTGTGTCCAGTCTTGATGGCAGTCTTGTTCTTCTGCTTCATTCGTCTTGCTCGTTTCACCTGAGACTGCTCAAGCTTGACGGGAAAATGATCAAACCAAATTGAGAAGTTGCAATTGGAATCTCCCTTGGGTGCAAAAGCAACTTTTTGAGCAACAACAACCTGGCAGGGAGTGTAAGGATGGGTCGAATGAGACCAAGGCATATTGCGAGCCTTGTACTCTTCGTGTGAAATCTCCATCACAACATTCGAATTCGACACATTCGCCTTGACGGTGACATCACAAAGAATAAAGTAACGACACTGGATGATCATGCACAATTCCCCATGAAGGGAATGGGTTGGAGAAAAAAGAAAAGATTCATCTTGAGACTGTAGGAGGCAGCTCACGATACATAGTTTCTGGAGTTCGGTAACCTTTGAGGGCCGAATCTCTATAAACCGTGTCTCATTACTCCCGAACACGGGTACACCGATATTGCACACAAGTGCATACGTATCTTCGAATTCAAGGCCAGCTCCGGCACCAGCATCCCTTGCTGCACGAAGAGATGGACGACAATGCTGCCAAATACTCTGACTAATCACGGGATTTTCCTGATGTACTGCACATTCCCTCTGAGAAGCCAAGGGGTCTACAATTACCTGGGCATTGGTCCTGGAGATTGCCACTGGTAGCCACGCAGGGTAATACATCGGTCCTTGGATACGCGGGTCGTGGATGGCGGTACATCTTCTTCCAAAGGGACTTGTATTACGTTCAAGAAGTGAAAAAAATCAGTTGACCAAGCATTCAGATAAAGTGCCAACACAAATCAAATTCATGATAACAAAATGGAAGTA